>JAVKOQ010000713.1:0-16908 GCA_031835245.1 Balamuthia mandrillaris
TCTCTCTCTCTCTCTCTCTCTCTCTCCCTTGCTCTCCTCCTACCCGAAGCTTATATACATTCTCTTTGGCTACTAATAGCCCGTAAGTTGGTGGACTCCATTGGAAGAATTGTGGCCTCCGCGAGAAACTTTCCCGAGAAACTCGGTCCTTACTCAAAAGAAGCTGCTGATTCAGTCTCGGACATCGTAGACGCTAGCAAAGATGCAGCTTCAGCTGATCCTCCTGCCGTTATCTTGCTATCCACCTACAAGATTGAGACTGATACGGCGGCTGTTATCTCCGATACGCAAGACACTGCCGCGGTGGTCGAAGGCGCAAAAGAACTCACCAGAGATGCCACGGGCATGGTCTCCAACGTTAAGAAGGCCGCACAGAAGGAGAAAGACGCAAATGCTCGTCGACAGCTCATCACTGCTGCCGAACAAGCCGTCAACACCACAAAGGAGATTGCTGCGACCGCCAAACTAGTAAGCCGAAAACAACCTGGCGCTGAGCAGAAACTGCAAGCCGTCGTCAAGTGTATGTGCTTTTTCTCTTTGCACTATGGTTATTGGACCTTATCAGTCTCACTCTTTGTTTGCGAAAAAAATTAGCTTTGGAGCCAGCAATCAAGGCTGTGCTTGCCTACAAGAAGACTAACGGTGAAATGGACTTTAGGCCTTTGTTGGAAGCTGCTCGTTCGGTCGCTTTGGAAACCAACAAGATGATTGACATCTTGAAAGTAGTATCCGGCCGTCCTAAGGACGCCGCCGCCCAAACCAAGTTATCTCTTACCTCCAAATCCACCATCGACGCTATCAAGCAGTTGATCCAAGCCGTGGAGAACCTTACCTACGGTGACAAAGAATGCAAGGAGGCCATTGACACCATTCAGCGCGCCATTGGTGACCTGGACGCTGCTGCCATCAATGCTACTGTTGGCCTGTTGGACGTGGATACGCGAGGCATGACCAACCAGCAATGCAAGGAACAGCTCATCGCTCTTTCTCGAGATTTGGCCAATGTTACTGGCCAATTGGTTACCGCCGCCAAGAGCAAACCAGAGGTGCCTATCCCTTTCCCCCTCCTTTCTTTGTTTGTTTTCTTTACGTATGCTTACTTTTTTTCACTCAAATAAAATAAAGGATTTGGGAGGGGCTGCCATCGCGACAACAATTGTGGTGCCAAAGATAGTCGACAGCGCCAAATGCCTGGCAGCAACTACCACCGACTCGGATACTCAACAGAACCAGTTGAACCTTGCCAAGAACATGATAGACGCAATGTTGCATTTGGTCCGCGCCGCCAAGGACACCAGCGGCAACCCTCATGACGCTGCTGTCCTGGCCAACCTTGCCGAGACTGCACGCACTATCTCCAACGCCATTACTGAGCTCGTCTCCAGCTTGAAGGGAGGAGTCATGGGATTGCGTGCTTGCGACGAGGCTATGGCTGCCATCGATGCCGCCATCTCGGAGCTTGGTAGAGGAGCTAGGTCCAACAAGAGCTACGCTCAGGCCTCCGACGAGCTCAACAATCAAGCTCGTGGCATTGTGGCCAGCATCTCCACTCTCTGCAACACCGCCAAGAACGACCCTGAGAGCATTGGAGATAGCACCAAGGCTCTGTCGGCGGTTGTACCGCAGTTGATTGCCGCCATCAACACCACCTCCAATGCCACAAACGAGGAGGAAGTCAAGGCTCGTCTGCTTGCCACAGGAAAGGGAGTCGTTTTGGCCTCGAGAAACGCCGTCTCCGCTGCTAAGAATGTGGCTGCAGATCCCAAGAACGAAAACGCCATCCAATCTATGTCGGAGGCGCAGAGGAATGTCACTCAGGCCATCGCCGACTTGTTGAACGCCGTCAAGGCCGGTGCCACCCTTGAGCGTGATGCCGAACTTGCTTTGAGCAAGATTCAAGGCACCATTGCTGATCTTGATGCTGCTTCTCTTTTCGCTGCTGCCACCGGTATGCAATCTGTCTTTCTTCTGTTTTCGTATTTTTCTCGTTTGGTTCTACACAAAACATAATTCTAACTGAATAATTTAGCTGGTCAACTGGATGTGCCATTGGCTCGTGGCGAGACCTTGGACAGCTGCCAACAGAAGCTCAGCGCAGCCGCCAAGAAACTCAGCGCTGCTGCTCAACTCGTACAGAAGCACAGCGGCAGTGCCGGCAGCAAGGGCCAGGAAGAGCTGGGCAACAGCTTCAAGCAGTTCGCTTCGGAGATGGAGAGTGTGGGCAAGGCCAGCAAGGAAGTGGCCTCGCTGATGAGCGACTTGATCTCCCAACAGGACGTGTTGACGGCCTCCAAGGCAGCTGCCATCGCCTCCCAATCCTTGGTGCTGAGCAGCAAGGAGGCCATGACTCAGGGCGATGCCGCTACCCAGAAGAAGCTGGCCGACTCTTCCAAGGCTTGCCTCAATGCCATTCAGGAGTTGGTGCAAGTGTCCGAGAACGCCTCCGCCGCTGTTGTGAAGGGCATCCGAGAGCTGGAGAAGGCCATCAGCGCCATTCAGCAACAGCAGCAACAGTACGAGAAGGAGAGCTGGCCTGGGCAGAGGGGCGCTGCGCCGGAGGACATCCTCAACTCTGCCAAGGTCTTGGCCAGCGCCTCCGGTAACATCGTGTCCACATGCACCAGCGACAATGAAGGTCTTGTCTCTGCCGCCAAGTCTTCCGGAGAGGGCATGTGCAGCCTGATTGCGGCGTGCCGCGGAGCCAGTAAACTCACTCAAGATTCGTCAGTTCTCTCCGATTTGGATAGAGCCCTGCAGAGCTGTGCTGAGAACACGCTGGCCTTGCTGGAGGCAGCCAAGACAGCCAAGGACACGGCCGAGTCGCAGAAGCACATCTCGAGCCTATCGGAGAAGGTGGCCGACAAGATCATGGAGATCGTTGGCGCTGCGAGGAGGCTGCCCGGCGGAGAGAAGCTGCGTGGCCTTTGGGAAGACGAAGGCGAGGACCTGGAGGCCCTTTGCGAGAGGGAGCTGCAGAAGGCAGCCAGAATGATCGAGGAGGCCGCCAAGCGATTGCTGGAGGCCCGCCCCAAGAAGGTCAAGACCGACACCCTCGACGAGCAGGATATCAACGCGGCCATCCTGGAAGCTGCCAAAGCTATCACCGATGCCACCGCCGCCCTTGTGCGCGCCGCCACCTCTGCCCAGGCTGAGCGAATCCGCAAGCGCCGCGATCCCAAGACCAAACACTTTTACAGGAAAGATCCTGCTTGGGCCAACGGTCTTATCTCCGCCGCCCAAGAGGTCGGTGGCACCACGCAGGATCTCGTCTCTTCCGCCAACGGCTTTGTCAAGAAGGAGGAAGGCAAGGACGAGGACATCCTCATTGCCGCCGCCAAGCAGGTTGCCGCCTCCACCGCCCGTTTGATGGCCGCCTCTCGTGCCAAGTCCGACCCCTTCTCCGACTCTCACAAGAACTTGGCCGCTGCATCCAAGGCCGTCGCCGCCGCCACACAGATGTTGGTGGACGCCGCCAAGAAGGCAGGCATCAGCTTGAACGAGCCTTCCATGATCACCACCGCCGGCGACTTTGATGACATGAACCAGGTCGCTGAGAGGATGAAGAGGCTCAAGGCACAGCAGAAGATGATCAAGCTGGAGAAGGAGTTGCAGCAGGCCAGAGAGCTTTACACCAATCTCAACAAGGCTGGTTATCAGGGAAAGAACAAGTAGTTAGCATGATGAAGCTCCATTTCCCTGCTGCCTGTTTCTCACTTTTTTTTGGCACGCTTTGTTTTTCTTCTCCTCATTCTCTTTTTCTTCTTTCCTTGACTTTTGTAGTTGCAACTTTCTCTTCTCTTTCTCTTTGCATTTGTATTGCTATCAATATGATTATAATTCTATTCTCAAAAACTCTTCGTATCTTTGTCTCCTGTTGCTTTCACGAAGAGATTGCGGCTGTTTGGTGCACTGCTGGGGTTTGCACACGTATTTTTATTTTTAGAAAAAAAAGAACTTAGAACTTTGTACAATAGCTCAACAACCAATTGCCAGTTTTTGCCAACCGTCACCGCTGAGTTCCTCAGACTCCACAGAGCGCGGCGGAGTGATGGACGCCAGAGAGTGGAGAAACTCCAACCAATGACACTTTATCATGGAAGGAGAGAGACGGTGGAGGATAAAATCCCGCCCACCCCGTGCGATAGCTTTCATCCATTCAACGGTCCGTGGGCTGTCATCCAAAACCAGCCGTAAACGCTCCTCCAGGTCAGACAGATCAGGGCGAAGAGGCACGTAATGGACCCAGGGGCGGAGCTCCGAAAACCAATTGTCACCAGGGTAATTGGATATTTGCCAGAGCACCACGGATGTTCCACAGGCTAACTGTCGGGCCAATCGGTCCGGAGAAGAGTTGCCATCCACCACCACTAGCGCCCGGTACTGGCGGCATTGCGTTTCCATGGGCATGGGCGCAATCACAAGCTCTCTCATTTCTTGTCGAGCCTCGTTAGATGTTTGCACAAACCCTGTGAAGCCAGCATCCAGCAAATCAGGATATTGTTGTGACAAGAGAACCAGCTTGGTGCGAAGTTTGTCTCTCCAGTTGTCCGCCGTGTAGCGGCCTCCCGTTGTGGATCCTCTCCACACCGCCTGCCGTTTCTTTTGCTCGAAATGAACCTCCAGCCCGATCCTAGCGTCTGTTGGAAGGATTTTTGAGTTTTGCAACAGCTCAGTTGCAAGGCGGGACGGGGTGTCGATGCTCTGGCCTATTACGAAGGGAAAGTTGCTTTCCGCGCTGGCCAGCGGTACGGGTCCCCAGGCTGGTGCATCTAACTCAACAGCAAGAGGCCCATCGTGATGCCAGAAGAAAAAGTCCACGTCAGGCGCAACACGCGCCTTGGACAGAAAGCATCTCAGTCCGTCCAAACGATTCTTGGCCCACGCCCCAACGGGGCAGAACTCTTGTGAATATAGCGCGCGTCCACCTTCGCGCACTTTTGCTCTGAATACACCACAAAGGAAAGTGGTGTCGTTAGCCTCCTTCCTGTCCTTGACGTAGGCGTCCATGGCGTCGCTTGGGTGGGCGTCTCCGAGTCCAAACGGAGAGCCCCTCCAGGCCAAGAATGAGCGGGAAAGAGATTCAAAGCCCATTGCAGGACATTGCCAGTATATGCGCAGCAAGTCAAAGGCCTCTGGCTCTCTGCCAGCCTTTTCCTGGTGATGGCCCCATGACGGCAAAGGGGGTTCTATTAGTGCTGCAGGGTCGATGTGGGGTTGAACGGGGGCTGGAGCGGAGAGAATCGTTACTTCTGGGCAGGCTGGCGCAGGTTGCAGTTGCAAGAAGGTGCCGCAGATCACAAACAGCGCGCTAACCACGCCTACAACTGCCAAGAGCCGCCTATGCTGCATGCTGTCTCTTGCGCGTCTCACTTATTGTTGGTGGGTCCTTTGAGCACGACCACTTCTGTTACTGTATGCACGTAGCTTTGTGGAGAAATACGCGCAGAAGAGTCACCAGCCAGATAACACCTCTGATAAGGAGCTGTGAGCCCAACTTTCCTGTCGCTCAAGAGCCAAACCACCGCCAATAATAATGAATGCCTCCCATATTCACATATTGCGGTGGGCTGCTTCTTTCTGGGCTGTTGTTGTTGTTGCGGCGGCAGCAAAAGCAGGAAAGCAGAAAGAAATGGGATGCCCTTCTGCTGAAATTTCAACCCAAACAAAGCAATCCTCTCTGAGCTCCACAAGCCCCAAATCGCTGTGTGGTTGTTGTTGGCATGATGGCGATAATGATGATACAACAGCAAAGAATGAAGCGTCCCACCGCAATTGATACCACCCCACCTTCTCTCCCCATTTTTTCCAATCACCCTTTTAGGTTTTCGAGAGACAGCTCTGCGTTGTTTCCTTCCCTCTTCCGGCTTGACCAGCTGACCTAAGAATGTAATGTAAGGAGGAGGGCCGAGGGGAAGGTGAGTGGCGGCTGGAGGAAAAAGCAAACGAAAAAGAGAGGAAGAAAAAAAAAACAAACAAACCAGCCGGACAACAGGTTACCGCTGCCCAAAAAGGCCACCAGCAAGCAAAGCAATACCAGCGAGCGGTCGACGCGAAAAAAAAAAAACCAACATGCAAGCACAGGAGGAACTTACCATCTATCCCAGGCTGAAGGACAAAGTTGTGTTGATGTGAGTTCTTTTTCTCTTCTCCAAAACCTCATTTTTTCCTATTCATCACCACAACAAACCGCAACACCTTTTGTTCAGCACCGGTGCTTCGGCCGGTATTGGCGCTGCTGCTGCACGACACTTTGCTGCTTGTGGAAGCCATCTGATCTTGGGCGCGCGAAGGGTGGAGAGGTTGGAGGCCTTAAAGGAGGAGCTTGCTCAGAAACACGGCGTCAAAGTGCACATCACCGCCCTCGACGTTTGTTCCGAGGAGTCCGTAGCGACCGCTTTGAAGAACCTCCCAGAGGACCTCTCCGGTGTTGACATCCTGGTTAACAATGCTGGTCTCGCCTTGGGCAAGGAGCTCACTCATCTCACCCCAATGGTACCTTCCTGAAAAAATAGCCAAGAAGAAGAAGAAGAACAAGAAGAACAAGAAGAAAAGAAGCAAGAAGAGCACATGGTTATTAACACAGTTAAACAGGAAGATGTGGAGACAATGTTCAACACGAACGTGTACGGTGTGATGAGGTTGATCCGAGGAATACTGCCATCCATGCTGGAGCGCAACAGTGGTCACGTCATCAACGTTAGCAGGTAAGCTCTCCCTTTTTTTTAAAAAAAACACTTTACAACGATGAACAGAGGCACTCACTGTCGTTTCTGTTGAAACAGTGTTGCTGGCACGCAGGGTAACTGCTCATCCACCACGTCCTCTCTTCTCCACCTTCTGTTTTGTCTTCTTTTTTTTAGTTTTTTGCCAGCTTAGTACCAACTTACTTCCTATGTGCACAGCCTACAGAGGAGGCAGCATTTACTGTGCCACTAAACGTAAGTGATCTTCTCTTTCACCATTGTGTTAGCAGTCAGCAGGATGTAACTGAACGTGCTCCATACCTGCACAGACGCCGTTCAAGCCATTTCCGACTCTTTGCGCAAAGAAGTGGTTAATACACGCCTTCGCGTAACCACTATCTCTCCAGGTTCTAACTATCCTTCTTTCTATCAATCTCCGTTGCTCACCGTGAGGCCACATAACCCATAGGCTTGGTCGAAACTGAGTTCAGCGTCGTAAGGCACAAGGGAGATACTGCAATGGCAGCAGCCACTTACAAGGGCCTCGTCCCGCTCGTTGGTGCTGATATCGCTGATAACATCGTTTACGTTGCTAGCAGGTCCTCTCTCTCTCTCTCTCTCTCTCTCTCTCTCTTGCTTACCAATCAACCTCTCTCGCTGCATGCAATTTCGTTTGTGCTTATCCGCATGCTTTATCACAACAAACAGACCAGAGCACGTGCAAGTAGCCGATGTGCTGGTCTTTGCCAACACACAGGCCTCCGCTGAAATCGTGCATCGTGATGCTTAAAGGATTCCTATGGAAGTATCGCGGACTTAAGGAAACTGTTTGTTCGTTTCGGGGGGTTTTTTTTTGATACAGAATAGAAGCATCTTCTGGACTGGCTCCTTTTGGCTAGGAATATACTTGGTCTATCATTTGCTTCCACTGGTCCAACGTCTTTATTATTTACAATATTAGTGATGGATCTTGCAGCGAGGAGAGCAGAGAGCAGAGCGCAGAGAGAACAGAGAGCGTACTTGGACAGTGCAATGCAAGTTAGCGGTGGCAAAATCACGAAGGGCTTTACGTATCTGCGGAACTCGGCTCTTTTCAAAACGAATCATTTCGGTACGAACAATGGCGGAGAGGGAGTTGAATTCACTTTCAGCTATTTCAACTTTTCCTTTCAGCTGCAAGGAATAAAGAAACAGGTCAGACAAACTTGAAAAAAAAAATAACGCACAGAGAAACGCAAGAGAGAAAAATAAAACATAGTAAAAACCTCAAAATATTCTGCCTCTACAGAGGAGACCTTATGGCTTCCCCTCATTTTTTCCACCCTTTCTTTTTTGCTCTCAAGTTGCTTTTGTAAATTCTGATATTCACTCAAGGCAGCAAGTCGATCGTTGAAGGCCGCCTTAGCAGCACCTATCATGCGCTGGTGGTCCACCAACACTTCTTCAAATCGCACTTCTTCCTCTGTGGTGCTCGTTTGTGTGAATAACCGCACTTGTTCCATAACTTCAGAAAGCTTCAGCATATCATCACAAAGCGTTTTGCTGTTAATTATGGCCGATTGCCTTCCCATTTCTCTGAGTGCCTCTGATAATAGATATTGTTGCTGAACGATATCTGTGAAGCATATGTTAGAAAACCAGGATCAAAAGGAGGGAGAGAGAGGGAGAGAGGAAGAAATGCATATGCGAGAAAGGAAGAGGGAGACGAGGAGTAGAAACTTTTCTTTTGCACAGTGTATTCTGTGGCTTGCTTGATAAGAAGTTCGAGGAGAGCGTCATATGCAAGCAAAGCATTCAGTTTTTGGGTAAACCATTCATCCACCTCTCGTGCACTAACTTTTTTGGCGACAAGGGCCAATACTTTCTTGCTATTTTGAGCCATGGCGGATCCTTGCTTCCCTTTTTGTTGATCCAATTCCTACTTTCACACAATACAGCACATTAGAGATATAGAAAACAGAAGGGAGTGGTGGACGAACCTCAGCACTGAACTCTAGGAATATCTGCAAGTCGGTACTCCTTGCAAACTCGGGATGCGCGCATACTTGTCTAAGGAACTGCGTAAGCTCTCTCCGTCTCTTTTCTAAAAACTGGACGTCGAACTTTCCTTTTGACCAGCATGACAACATACATACCGTCAACCAACATATTGCTGCAAGAAACACCACCTTTATAAAAAGAGTTACCTTGTATTAAAGTCTTTTCTGGGAGAGGAGGCACAATGCGGCCTTTGAAGTTGGCGCAGAGACGATCGTGAAGCCACAAAAAGTCCTTGTACCTGCGCTCTGTCTTGAACTCGGTTTTGGCGAAGGACAATAATCGCGTCTGTTTGTGGAAAGTTAGGTGTTCAAGTAAAATAAAAAGAAGAGTAGCAGAGACTAGCGAGTGAGCGAAAATGAATGAACTGTTGCTGTTCTTGCTCTTCTTCTTCTTCTTCTTTCAATGAGCGAGAAGAAGAAGAAGAAGAAGAAGAAGAAGAAGAAGAAAAAACAGCAAGAGAGAACAAAGGAGTGTAGCAAAGAGCGAACCTTGACGTGTATCTGGTAGGCAACGAATGTTTTGTGCTTCACGTACTCTCCGAGAGTGATTTGAAACAAAGCTTCTTCCACCTCGTCGTCCTCTTCTTCTTCCTTTGCGTCTTGTGGTTCGTTCTTCACCAACTTGGGTTCAGTAGGGCGTCTGGCGGAGGCAGAGTTTGTCGGTGTGGAGCCTACTCGTTTTTCATCATGGAGGCTGACCTCCTGAAAGTCGCCGTTCTCAATCCCTTCTTCTTCCTCCTCCTCCTCTTCAACAGGGTCCTGGTCTTGTGGAGCGAACAAATGCATAGGTTGGGGCACTGCCATACTAGTAGCGGCAGGAGCGGCTTGCACTTCGGGCAACGGATTTGCGGGCCTTCCTCCGCTCTCCCAACCGGAGGGCAACATCGAGTAGAGGTCTATCTTTCCCTTATCTGCCATATTCTTACGACGGTTCAAGAGGCTACGCGTTGATGCCAGAGAAGGTAAGGGGAGTGGGGGAATGGGCGACGGCCTTCCTTCTTTTTGTTCCCTTCGGGTTGCTTCTTCTTTGCTCAAATCAAATAAATAGTTTTCGCTCTCTTTTTTTAAAATAAAATATATTATTATTATTATTATTATTATTATTATTATTATTATTATTATTATTATTATTATTGTATTATAATAATGGCGAAGCTGCTGCTGCTGCGCTTCCTTCGAAAAAAAGTGGCTCCGTGGTAAGAAGGAAAGGCACATAACAAAATACGAAGAGAGAGACAACAAAATAAGAAGAAAGAAGATGAGCAAGCATGCAAGCTTGGCTACATAAATATCCTCCGTTCACAGTGTTGATGGGCTACATAATAGCTATCATTGTGGCGGTGTTGTTGTTGGGAGATGAATGAACAAGGGGAGAGAGAGAGAGAGAGAGAGAGAGAAGGAAAGAGAAGAAGGATGGGAGGTTTTAAGAGGAAGAGGAGGATGAAGAAGGACCCAAGGCCTTGTCCAAGGTTCTCTCGTAGTCCTCAATGGATTTGAAGAGCTCCGCGAAGTTGCCCTTTCCGAAACCACCGCAGCCACCCTTTTGCATGACGACTTCCTTTTCGACGAGCTTGCCTTCCTCCTCCACCTTCTTCTTCTTGGTGATGTTGCAGCCCAAGCGCTGGATGATCTCGATGAAGATGGTGGGGCGGTCACCAAGAGGCTTGGTGAAAATCTGGAGGAGAGTGCCCTGGTCGTCCTTGTCGACGAGGATGGCCAGCTCCTCCACTTCCTTGTACTGCTCAGGGGTGAGGATGTCGCCGATGCGAGCGGGAAGGCGCTCATAGTATCCCTTGCCAGGAGAATCCATGAACTCAAAGCCCCAATCGGACTGAGCCTTCATCTGCCTGAGGGTGGAGAAGATATCGTCCGTCTTGAGGGCCAAGTGCTGCAGGCCGGAGCCTTCGTTGTGCTCAAGGTAGGTTTGGATCTGGGACTTTCTCGGGGTGCCAAAGGTGGGCTCGTTGACGGGGAGGATCACCATCTCGTTGTTGCTGGCCAAGACCATCGAGTTGAGGCCAGAGTCAACGGTGCCAACGTCCTCAGCGGTGAACTCGGCAAACTTGTGGAAGCCGGTGGCGGTGGCCAAGTAGTCCACAGCCTCCAGCAGCTTGGGCACGTTGCTGACGGCATGGTCCAACCTCTGAAGGCCGTAACAGAGAGGTCGTCCGTTGACAGGCTCGTACTTGGGCAAGAAGGGGCCTTTGTAGCCGTCATCGCTGACGAAGCGAAGCACCACGTCCCCAAAGAGCTCTATCTCGGAGACGACGGCGGTGCCGTGCTCGTCGGTCATGGTGAGGGGCTCTAGCACTCCCTTACCGCCGTGCTCCACCGCCTTCTTGTAAGCCTCAGCGGCGTCCGCAACCTTAACACCCATGGCCCTCACCGCCAGGCCGTGCTTCTGGAAGAAGTCGTAGGCGTACTGCTGGTCAAAGTGGGGGAAGGGCGGTTGCGAGTGGCTCTTCTCGAGCTTGGTGGAGTAGGGCGCGGTGAAGGTGAAGACGATGTCGTTGGAGCGGTAGACATAGCTGGCGTAGGTGGCGTTCCCCGTGGAGAGGTCCGACTTGGCCACCAAGGTCATGCCCAGACCCAGGGCGAAGCGTCTCGACACGCTGGTGGCATCACCGCAGTAGAACTCCACGTGGTGGAAACGTTTGTTCTTCCACAGGTCCGTCTTTGGGTTGTGCCTCACAAAGTTCTTGTGGCCAACCAACTTTTTGTGAGCGGGTTCGTTTTCCATGATTGTTCTTGTTGGGTAAAAGTGGGTGGTGGTCTATTATATTACGATAGTAAAAGAAGGAGGATTATGTTCCCAGGAGGGAGGGAGGAGGAGTCAGTAGGTTAGGAAGTTGCGCGAAACGCAAAGAGAGAGAGAGAGAGAGAGCACAGAGGGAGAGAAAGAAAGGGAAGAACAAACTGTAAGCAAAGAGCAAACGTACAAGGTCGAGAAGAAGAACAGGTGTTCGTGTGGTTAACGCGTGCGAGAGCGAAATAAATAAATAAAGAGAGAAGAAAGGCGGAAGAAAAGGACAAGGCGGAGGGGAGGGCGGATGCCAGGTCGCGGCCTATCCTGCGTGCCTTCGGAGAATTTGAAAGTCTACAGAATTTTCATGCAATTTCGCTTCGTTACATGTCGACACGGTACCGTTTTTTTTGCCATATGAGGACATCCCGATCAGCTCGACGTTTCGTTGGTTTGGTGCGCATAAGGCGGTGTCCTCGGGTTTGTCAAGTGCTCGAGGCTAGCACCTACCGCTCTTGAAAGTTAAACAAGACACAAACGAAAGATGTTGAAGCGAGTTTTATCGATAATTCTGGCGTCGCTTGTAGTATGCATTCTCGGTGGAGACATACAGATCCCCTTCGAAGAGCAGGAAACTTTCTCCAGCAGAGATCGCATGTTCTATCCGGTGGATCCAAATGAGAATGTGACATACACTCTGATTCTATGTGAGGGCAACGTGCAGTGGTTAGTATTTTACTTCAACTCTAACCTTTGACCTTTCTCATTCAATCTCCAAAGGTCGCTCAACGATGCAACAACAGGGGAACCGGATTACACCGTGAGTTGGAACCCAACCGAAAGGCCGACACAAACATATACTTCTTACCTTTATTATGACCGTGCCACTGCCTTCAACGTCTACAGTAAAGTGGAACCTGTTGAGGAAGAGGAGTTTTCTTTCCAGATCTTTGCACATACAACACCAGGTACAATTCCGTTGGTTCCATTGTTTGCAGGTTGATCTGGTGACTTATAATACGTTCAGTCACAGACCTGTTGCCGCAGTGGCCGGAAAAGTTCAGCGATACCTTCGTAACCCTCAGAAACAAGAAGAACTCTGACAACAAGTATTATACCTTTAGCTTTAAGATAAACCATATCTCTGGGATTACTGGTACTGCTCATCCTCTGCCCTTTTCTCTCTTGTTCTTCGCATTCTTGTTCTTCTTCTGCCACTTCCCATTCATCACCATGTTATCCATCGATAAAACTAACCCTTATTAATAGCCGACTATGAGTTTTTCTTTGGGGAAGGAGAGAAGCTGGAAAGCTGGGTCCTGTCCACTGCATGTACGTGGGATTGTATTTTTTTATCAACTTTGAGTTGCTGATGCCTGCAACCATTGCCTTATAGGCGGGGTTCGTGCTGCTCTGGAACCTCTTGAGAATGGAGAGGACGCATCCAGCGATGATGACCCTTATGGACTAACCATAGAGGTGTTTGAAGGCTACCACAAAGGTGAGTTGTACATCTCCAAGGAGATCATCGGTGGCCTAGGCAGAAAGAGAAGGAAGAGGCAAGAGAAAAGACTAATGTGCTATTTTCATGCAAAAAAAAAGTGACCTTTTCAAAGATAGACTATGAAAGATACAAAGATGAGGATATATCAGGCTACCTGGGCGTTATTGCGAGCAGCGATGGTTGGGAGTCCACGCGTGTGGTGGAAATCAGTGGGAGTGCTGGCTCTGATGCTACCAGCCGTTCCTCCTTCTTGGTTGATGTGTTGTTCTAGATTCTGTGCATGGCGGCAGCGTTGTTGCACTTGATTTGCATATTATAAATCTTCACTCTCGGCATTATTCCCATCCCTCCCATGTTAAGAGAAACTTTGGGCACAATACTTGCCAAAAGCAGAAGTTGGTGTATGTTGAGTTGTAGCTTCACAACAGCATGAACCGCTCATCTTTGTTCCTATAAATAGCTCCACTTTTCTGCATCATGTCTAACAACTTCCTCAGTTGACATGTGCTTTCTTCACTTGGAAAGTGGCTGCTGTCGTTGGATAACCTCCGAAGTATTTCTTGCTCAGTGTAGCCGTTAACCTTCGCATCTCCTTGCGTGAGCAACAGAATAATATCAGAGGCTGCGAATTGTTTTTCCTGTGGTACTGTAGCTGATTCGCCTTCTCGTTTCGTCTTTGAGTCACTTGTGGCATGTCTGAACCAGCCGCCAGCTCTCGCTGCCGCATTGTCGGGCTTATTGTTGTGGGTAGTGGTTGGGCGAATTTTTTTCTTTGCTGGGCTTTGGAGATTTCCATTGTGTCGCTCTCTGCTGTCTGCTTCTGGGGGGCGGCGCTTCTCAGGAGCAGGTGCTTTGCTGGAGTTGGAGGGGGAGCAGCGGGAAAGAATAGCATGCAACCCGGTGAGATCCAGCTGACGCAGTAAGCCGAATCGGTCTTCATGCTCTGTGATGAGTTTGTGAATGTGGTGGAGAAAGTGGCAGTTCTCCAAGGCTTTGTTCCTAGCACTTTGTCGACCCCGCGTGGCGTTTTGCCAATAGTCTTGTAGCCGCTGTGGAAAGGTTTCCTGGAAGAGAGTCCTCAGAGCCGAGAGGTTTGTGTGGTTGCTTGGGTCCGGCACTAGAAGGCTAAGCCGCTTCCATTCTTTGGTCAACTTATTTATTGTTATCGCAATAACCTGTTATAGAAGGGTTACAATAACAATAAGCAGAAAGAAGAAGAAGAAGAAGAAGAAGAAGAAGAAGAAGAAGAAGAAGAAGAAGAAGAAGAAGAAGAAGAACAAGAAGAACAAGAACAGCAACAAGAGTGTAAATAAAGAAAAGAAATGGTCTAAAAGAACTTGCCTCTAACGCTTCTGCATCACTCTCTGTGTTTTGGGCCAAGGCAAGGCAAGTGTTAAGAGCAGTCTCCAAAGGGGCAACCGCGTGCAGGGTTCGTTTACGGCCACTCTCCACTTCAGCGATAGCTTGTTCCAGCTTTTTCAGCAAAAGCTCAAAGTTCACTCCCTCGCCGCTTTCTGCACGCATCAACGTCAACATCTCGGCAGCCAAGTTGGGGTGGCGGGCAGCTAGCTCCATTAGAACTTGCCGAAGCTGGGTTTCGTTTTGATCTTGCAGGTGGCTTCGGAGCTCTTCCAGACTGACCCAACGCAGGGTAGTTGCTGCATAGGTACCGCTTTCTGGGCTCTGGGAGGAGTGGAGGAAATGGTGGTGGTTTTGGATGGGGATAGTTGATTCGTCATCTTCCTCCTTCTGGCTGGTGTCATCCGGGAAGAACGATGAGCGAAGCAAGGCAAGTGCCGTAGGCGAGGTTGTTGGAGGAAGAGGGGAATGTTTGTGCGGTGATGAAGATGAAGGAACTGCTGAGAGGAGAGCAGTTGCTGGGCGGTCGCTTGGCGAAAAAGAAGGTTGCACAAAGGTCTTTTCTTGTTCCTCGTCCGAAGCCGTCAGGTCAATGGTGGGCGAAGCTTCCGTTTGCTTTGAAGCGCAGAAGGTAAAAGCAGGATCATTGTGGGCCATCATCACACACAACGTAACGTTCGAAACGGCCGTCCTTTTTTCTTCCCCTTTTCTTCCTCTTCTTTCCTCCTCCTTCGCGACCGGCTCCAGTTGACTTCACCAGTGTCGACGAAAAAATAAACAGCCAAGGCCAACCCTCTCGGAAAGCAAGGATATGAGCTGCCTCTCCTTGAAAGAATATAGGAGCTGGGTTTTTAACAAACGACCCACCACCAACCAACGAGGAAGGAAGAAAGCACCTTGTGAAACTTGCATCAACTCAGCCTGAGGCAAATGCAACACCCACGTCTTTTGTCCCTCGCTTCTTTTACCGCACCTCGCTGCTATCTGGCAGCACCGCGCGCCACTTTTTCCAGGTCGTTGGGTGTCCTCTCATCTTCCCCTCCCTTTGCCAAAGGTAGCCTCATTAGCATTGTTTTGTCTTCCCTTTGTCTCACTGACGCAGCGCAATTAGTTTTACGGTCAGTGCCCTGCGTCAACAGCCAGCGACAGCAGATACTTTCCCCTCTCCATCTACAACACCAGTTCTATGTTTCTACAAACTTTGGTCAAAATGGCAATGGCCCTAAGGTCACAGGCAAGTATTTTTGTTTATGTTTCACAGGTCTATTCTGGAAGCATGCTTATTGTGACTTCTGCACTCGCCTTATAATATTCCAGCCAAAAAACCTTTCGAAGAATGGTCTGCGCAAGAGCTTCAGTCGTGGTTACAACAGGAAGGCTTGGCTCGCTTTGCTCCTGCATTTGCGCAGCTGAATGGTAAGCATGTGTCTCAACTTACCAAAGATGATTTACAAAAGGAATTTGGAAGTTTGAATGGAAGTGTCCTTTACCATGCGATACAGGAGTTGGAAGATGAATCGTTGGTGGAGAGGACCTTCCGGAAGCTCGCCGAACAGAATCCTTCCTTAGACTTCAAGGGGGTGCGTCATTGCATTTTGCCTTTTTTTTTTTGGGCGCCCCTCAACTCACGCAATTCCCCTTCTCCATTGCAAACGCACCAGGCCCCCCGACTGCCTGAACATATCACTGAGATGGAATTTGACTTCATGGATCGAGAATGTGAGGTGGAACAACTCACCGAAGCATTCTGTGATGACTTTCTGGGTTTTTTTCTCCAATCGGCCCACAAGAAGCACAAATTGCTAATCGCCATAACTGGTGGAAGGTGACTGTCTTCCTCCTTTCCACTGTATGATGGGTACATGTTTTTTGTCATCGTGCTGTTGTTGGGTTCAAAATCAGCCCGTCTCACCAAATCCTTTCTTTTGTTACACAGCAGAGTGGGCAAAACTCGGCTCTCTATCACCACGCTCAACCATGTCCGAGCACAGCTTACCCAAAATGCGCTGCGCTACCTCTCTCATCTTAGCAAGATACTCATGGCACGTGCGGCTTCCGTCACTGCCCAAGAAGTGTATGAGGCACTGCTCGCAGGCCTTGAAGATGCCAGCAAGGCCCACACATTTTACCTAGACTTCTCAAGCGGTGACTATTTTTCTGATTGGAACAACAACCCTGAGAACATTGAGAGAGCTTTCTTGTTCTCGTTGGCTGCAAAAGGCTTTTTTCCACGAGCTCCAGTAGGTGCCATCCGGGGTTGCCTCGGTGACACTAACTTTGATCGCTGCACTACCTTCCTTGCAGTCGTCTCAGCACTGCGCCAGCGCTTTGGTGCCGGCGTGGCCACAAAAGATAGACTGACGATCATCCTCAACATTGACGAGTTCCAGACAAAGATCACCGAAGAGGACATCACACTGCTCCGTACAAACCCAGAGAACAAAGACTGAATACTGATACACCGGATTGCTGATTGTATCATAAGCACGTGCTTAAAGTTGGCTGCGTGCAACATCCATGTTGTTCCCGTGTTCTCTGGCACATTGTCACTCGCGGATATCGGTGTCTTTCCGGCCACAC
>JAVKOQ010000714.1:0-16851 GCA_031835245.1 Balamuthia mandrillaris
CTTCTTGCTTCTTCTTCTTCTTCTTCTTCTTCTTCTTCTTCTTCTTCTTGTTCTTGTTCTTGTTCTTCTTCTTCTTCTTTAGATGGAAAAACGCCAGTACCACTACACGATTGGCCGCTGGCGCAACGCAAAGCCCTTGGTTTGTCCCTTCTATCTTCCTTCTGCCATATTGCTTCCTCGATGTAACAACAACCTACTCTGCGAAAACAGGTTCTATGCTGGTGTGCGTTTCAGATGACTGGGAGGATGCTTCTGAGTTCCTTTCCACCCTGTTTGCAAGCCTGAACTTAAGCAAAGACGACGCTGACGCTTTGTTAACAATACGAGGCTGTACGTAAATTCAGTGTTTTGTTGTGATTGATCTGTTCTGGTCCTCTCAGAAAGGGTTTGCTAAACAACAACCAAAACAAGTTGGCTACGAGCCAGAGCTATTTGCAAAGCGTTTGGATGATGCAAACCAACGTTGGGTCTTCCTGTGGAATTTTCTGTTGCTTTCGATAGCGGGCGGCACCTACTCCTCCACGCACAGAGCTTCACTTCGCACTCTTTCGACTGCGCTAGACGTGCGTATGCACCCTCCTCTTTCAGCGATGCATGGGTATCATACCGTTACTTGCTCACACCTATCCCTTTTTTTTTTCCTCCGTTGGTGTCATGATAGGTTCCGTTTCAACGGGTGGAAGCTGCTGAGGATGGCCTCGCGCTTTCTCTGCAGAAGCAGGCAAAGCAAGAGATATCTCGTGAAGGAACTGCCTCATCTGGCCGTTGGTGGAAGATTGGCCTTGGTGCGGCGGTACTACTCTTAAGCTTACTACCTTCACTGGTGTTTTCGCATTTGTACTGATGCATGCTCAAATCATGGAACAGGTTGGTGGAGGAGCATTAGCCATAACAGGCGGTCTAGCTGCTCCTATAGTGATTCCTGCCTTTGGTGCATTTGCTGCTGCGATTGCTGGTACCGCCAGTACAGTGGGACTGGGAGCCCTTGCCACTGCAACGACCGTTGTCAGCGGCGTTACGTTGTCTGGAGGAACTGCTCTAATGGCTGGTTTGTTCGGTGCAGCTGGTGCTGGGTTAACCGGCGTGAAGGTAGCTCATCGCACAGGTACATGTGATATTTGCTTCGCCTTTTTGCCTTTCTTCTTTGGCTCTTTGCTTCTTTTCATCCTTATTTTTCTTCTTGCATCGTCCGTCTTCCTTTTTCCTTCTTCCTTTGCCTCCTAACCTTGACGCTATAATAGGTGGAGTGGATGAATTTGAGTTTGTAGAAATCTCAGCAGAAGGTGTTGCTCACTTGCTTCATCCTGCTGACTCTGGTCCATTAGCGGCCACCAAAAAATGGGTGAGCAACATCCCTTATTTTACCGCCAGCAAAGAACAAGAGGCCGAAAAGGAAAGGCTTGCTGCTCTATTGTGGAAAGATTTGGATGAAGAGGAAGAAGAGGAACCTGCTATAAATGACCTGTATCGACTCACTAACCGCGCAGAAGATGAGACTTCACCGCAGGTTTGCCTCTCCTCCTCTCTCTCTCTCTCTCTCTCTCCCTCTCCCTCTCCTTCTCTCGCCCCCTTTGCAGCTCGCTTGCTATCATTGGAAAATCTCTCCTTCATATTTATCCTTATTGCCCAACTGAGCTAATTGAACTCTTAATTTAGAAGAGCACCTCTGATAACGAAGAAAGCCACATTAAAGATGGATGTACGGATGGCTTGGATGAAGCCACGGATCAAAACTTGGAAGTCCAGAACGCACCATCAGAACCCCCCAAGACGACTGATAGTCCACCCAAATCTCCACAATATGAAATGGAGGGAAGGGGAGGGCATCCCCTCTCCGGAGAGCAATCAGAAGTAACGATCAAAGACCGACTGAAGCAAGCGCCCATAAGTCGCGGAATGCACATATGGATTTGTGTTTCAGGTATTCTAACGAACGACGTGGATTTTGTTGAGCCCTGGATAACGCTTGAGGAAATGAAGACCTTCGGAGAATACTTTGCATTGCGTTGGGTAGGGACCCTTTTTCTTCTCTGTTCACAGCCGTAGTTCCTTAGTTCTTTCTTGCTCACCATGTCTGCTTTTGATAACAGGAATCCGAAAAATTGAAGAACTTGGGTAATTTTGTCTACAAATTCATAGCCACTACCGCTGCAAAGAGTATGTGAACGTCTCTCTTTCCATTTGCTTTTAGCCATTTCTCGCTTCGTTCTTCGCATTTGATATTTATTTCTGCGTCGTACAGAACTTGCCACGTATTGGATGGCTGCATCGGGTCAAGCACTTCTTGTGGCAATATCAAGCGTTGCAAGCGCCATAGCATGGCCCCTCACCATTCTTTCAATTACTGGGGTTATTGACAATACATGGTACCACTCTGACTTTACCTCATTATTGACAGCTGCACTAATGGTAGGTTCTTCCAAAATGCAGGCATGTACTCATGGACAGAGCTGAGAAAGCGGGAAAGCTGCTGGGCAAGGTTTTGATGGATCGTGTACATGGCAACCGACCCGTTTCCTTGGTTGGCTATTCTGTTGGAGCTCGTGTTATTTACTACTGCCTTCGCTATTTAACTGAACACAACGCCAAAGGGATTGTGATGGACGCTTTTCTACTTGGTTGCTTCCTCTTAACCCATCAATTCTGTTTTATCGCTTACCTTCTATCTCTTCTCTCCTTTTTTTCATTTCTCTCTTTCTTTCTCTCTCTCTCTCTCTCTCTCTCTCTCTCTCTTGGTTTCTCTGATTCTATATATTGCAGGTACTCCAGTTTCAACCTCTCCGGAGGACTGGCAAGCATGTAAATCCATAGTTGCAGGTCGATTAGTGAACGCATACAGCCGATCGGATTGGCTACTGGGAGTGCTGTATCGGGCAGGTATATCTTCTCTGCTCCTTGCACTAAAGTAATAAGTAAACCAACACTACTTACACACTTTCTGCATGTAGCACATCTTTCGTTTGGAGTAGCTGGCCTTGAGGCTATAGCATGTGAAGGTTTGCTTCAATCTTTTTTTTTCTTTCTCCTAGCACAAGCGCATACTCATGGGTAATTCTGACAAAATAACAGAAGTGGAAAACATAGACGTGTCTTCAGTGATAACTGGGCATTTACAATATCGCAGCAAGCTGCGCGAAACCCTTTTGCTGCTCCGGCTGAATCAGCAATCAGCATCACCACTATCTTCCCCGCCACAATCCACCACCTCTTCCAGCGCCGACACAACCACTGATAGCCGCGATTTTGTAGCAACAGAGCAACAATGGACCTCCTCTTCCACCGACGAAAGCAATGAACAAACGAATGATAGCACAAATATGACAAACCAAAAGTAAAAGATTTTTACTGTATTAAGGAGAATCAGCAGTAGGGTCAGTTGCAATAGGGTCAATACTGACAGAGTCACCAGCTGCTGAGAAGCATACAATGGGATAAACGCTAGTGCTGTTCTTTGGTATATTTGATGCAGTGGCCACCACGGCGCCGTTCTTGTAAAAGGCCACGGTTCCTTTCGCCAAATCTGCTTTGAGGCCAATGCGGTCGTTCACAGTAAAACCGCCAGTGGTTGGCGTGGTACTGCCTGCATGATAGAGGCTCCCTTGCGAGTAAAGTGTCCAGCTTTACCGCAGAAATTGTCAGCAAATTGAAAGAGGGAGAGGGAAAGAAATGAAAAAAAACGGGGAGAGAGAGAGAGAGAGAGAGAGAGAGAGAGAGAGAGATGAAATGAACCCGTTGCTATATTGGCCGGAATAGCCAGTGTACGATACGTCTCCATCAACGACACCAATCATGACATTCATGCCAGCTGTGAACTTCAGCTCGCAGTAGTTATACTTGGGGCCGAAAGGAAGAACGGAACGAACAGACTGCCATCCAGCACTCGTACTATAGGTAGCCATAAGGCCATCATCTGACAGGTTAATGGAGCTTGCGCACTTCTCAGGATCAAACTTTTGAAAACCTTTCAAGTTCGTTGTGGTACTAAGTTAAGAAAACTAGTAAGGCGAAAAGAGCACAGTAAGGGGAAACTACCTTTCCGAGGAGCTGCGTTAATAAGAGAAGGCTTGTGACCAAGAGTCTTGTACTTGTAGGTTTCGTACAGCAGGTCTACCACAATGGGAAGGCTTTGCAACAACGGATTTTGTTCCACGTTGTTGACCAGGAATTTGTTCTTCAAGCACGGGAACCGCACATGTGGCAGCAATGTGGTTAAAATCTCATTCCTCTTCTCTGGTTCGTCCTTGAAGCGGGAGGCATAGTCCATCACGGCTTCAAACAATGCCTCTTCCGTTCTTTTGTTTGTGCGTTGTGCACCCAAACAAACAGTAAAAGATGGTTAGCTTTTAGCGATAGGTATACTGCTGAAAGCAAAAAAAGTAGGTACCGGACGGTGAGACTGTCACTCCTCAACATTTCAGCCCAGGTGTGAAGTCCCAATGTCATGAGTCGTTCTCGATCCTCCGTCAACATGTCGTTAAAGTGGTCGGCAAGGAAGGCGCCACAAGCGGTGCTCAACCGCCGACAGTCAAACTGCTGCACCACGTCCAACAAGAAAAACAGGTTTTCTTCCGAGATCTGCTCGCCAAGAAGCTCTCCGCAAAGTTCTTTCAACGAAATGATGCCATAGTAGTCCGACAACGAGAGGAGAGGCAACACGTTCTCGCTCGTGATAAAGTCGATAGAGCCGGTGTACATGTACTTGAGCAAGCACTTGAAGTTCTCATAGTCCTTCGGCTCTACGTGGATGGGCAGTTCGGCCATGGAGCCTTCCACCCACTCTTGACTCAACATGCTGCGAAAGGTCTCGCTCCAAGCACCGAGTACCATCTTGTGGGCCTTGATCTTTTCCTCTCCAAGCAACAAGGTAATGTCGCTCAGCAGGTAGTTGTTGTACAGTTTGGCAAAGCCCTTTTGCACGGTCTCTCCATAGAGAGCGGCATCGAAACCTCGGTCCTTGGTCGAGATCTTCAAAACGGAGGAGGCCTCCACCTCCTGCACTTGCTCCATCGAGTCCCCAAGCTCCCTTTTTCTCTTTTTTGCGCTTTCCGCCTCTTGTTTGCTCAGTTCAAGGGCAAGGGCCATGTCATCTTCCATTCTTTCCGCAATGTTGTCTTTCTCGTCTCGTTAGAGTTGAGTGTGCAACGAACTACGTTGGTTTTTTTTTTTGTTTTGTTTTTTCGCGCTACACCAAATGCCAGTGCGTTGCGTTTGTTCTTTTCAGTGCAAAATTTTTTCTCTGCCCCAATTTAAAAAAAATAAAGAATTTAATTCCAAGAAGAGTTTTGTACTCCTCAGGACGACATGGTAAATGTAAACCCGCTATTCTTCTTCTTCGTCTTCGTCTTCGTCGTCTTCTTCGTCCTCCTCCTCATCTTCTTCATCCGTCCATCCCCAAGCTGTTTCTGTTGTGCTTGGTTCCTTCAATTGTAGAGATAGCAGAAACCACTTGAAAATCCGCTTCACATCATTGTGGTGCCTCTTCTCTTCATGGCTTGGTGTCAAGAACAGGACATCGAGGAAGAAATCACCGCTAAAGCACAACGCCCTCGTCCGGACATACGCCTTCTTGTCGGTGTCTGTTGCGGAGTAAATAGTAAATCTGCCTTCCGCCCCTTTCCACTTACGCTGGGCAAGTATCTGTAATTTTTCCTCTACCACACGGAATGAGTTTTTAGAAGAAGAAGAAGAACAAGAAGAAGAACAACAACAACATAAACAAGAAGAACAAGAACAAGCACAAGAACAAGAACAAGATAAATAAGAATAAGAATAAGAATAAGAATACAAAAGAGAGAGAGAAACAAGAGAAGAAAAGAAAAGTGGATGAGAGATACTTTGTGATAGTTCGTCGATATACTTTTGGAAGATCTTTTGCTGAGCAAGATGGTCAGTAGCAGAAGAGGTCGCCATTGACAAACATAGCAAAGAGGGCAAGGCCTTGGGGTTGTGCTTGCCACCAGCAGGGTGGGGTAGCGCGAAAGCCGCAATCAACGTGCCCTGCAAGCCAGGCATCAACATCTTCCCGATGGAGGACGTGATGTCAACCCTCTCCATTTGAGGCGGCAAGCTGAAGTGCAGCTCTTGGGTGTCGTCCACGACAGCTTCGTAGCTGGTCCAGTCTTTGGTATGGGCCTCGATGTCCTCTTGACAGATGCCTTTCTTCAGGCCAAAGTACCTGCTGGCAGGTACGGCCGTTTGTTTGGCTCGCTCTATGATCTCTTCCAGCGATAGGTTGGCGTATTCTGACCGTCGTGGAAGGGAGCGTTGTTGTGGTTGTGGGAGGTTGTGATGTTGTTGGTGCTGGTTCCCTTCCAGCGAGGCGCACATCAGCTTGTTGTCCTCTTGGTTGAAACGATGGTAGAGAAAGGTTCCAGCGCCAAGAGCACCAGCCCAAAGCAGCCACTTGGGTGACGACGGGCGTCTATTCTCCGCAACATTTGCCGCCCCGCTAGAAAAGTAGGCAGCCGGGCGTACGAGCGAGTGAGTCTGCACGGCAAAGAGCGAAAGGCGAGAGGAACGCAGCTTTCCCTCTAAAAACACAATCATAGGACACTGATGTTAGAGGCATCTAAAACAAGTTCGAGGGCCGCGACTGCGGAAACAAACTAACCTAGGATAGAAAGCCTTGGAACCAACGGTCGCGGCGGCCTTGCTCTCATGTCTGGTTTTGTTCTTTGTTCTTTTCTTTCCAGCTAAATACAGGACACTTTCCCGGGTCGTCATGAAAAAACTGCAGTTCCGTCGGTTCAAACCTCGCCACACTCGCAATTGTTTTTTTTTAGAGTAGTGATCGAGTAGCGATCGAAGGGGCGCCGCAAAGAAGAAGAAAGAAAGGGTGGGGTCTGGGGTAGCAGCTGGCTACTGGGTTGAGTTGAAAGCTTCGCAAAAGAAACAGCACCAACGATGGATTTCACGCCAACACGGAAGAAACGTGCGGCCTATCGCTTCCTGTGCTTGCAGGCACAAACCAGGGATTGGATGAAGCGAGTGATCGAGAAAGGAGGACAGTATAAACCGGACAAGTATCCACCGCTGGCCCACCTCACCAATTGGAACACCTCCATTGCGGACGTTCTGGAAGACGGCTCTGTTCTTTGTTGTCTCGTCAATGCTCTTCATGTGCTGCTTTCCTCTGCTACCGGCGAGACCGACAGGACGATAACTCTACCTGCGAGCATAGTAGATACCGCCACACACAGCTACTTTCGCGTGGATAACATCGTCAGATTTCTTCACGAATGCACCGACCGCTACGCTCTCAGGGAGGAGAATTGCTTCGACGTGAGCGACCTCCTCAGCGAACGAAGAAAAAACGTTGTCAAAGTGGTCCATTGCATCTGCTCGCTAGCTGGAGTGCTGCTCTCTGGCAGTGTGCCCTTCTCTTCCGCCAGCCAAAGGGCGAACCTTTCTCGCATTCCCAAATGGAAGACCAAGCTCAGCAGCTACGGACAGCAACTCAACGGCAATAGCTCAGAAGCTTACGACGAAAGTGGACCTAAATTCTCTGCTGCACAAATAGCGCGAACAGCGCAAATGTTGGAAGAATTGGGTTTGCTGAGGGTTGTTGGTAGCAGCAGTGGTGGTGTGGGTGCTGGTTCTTCCTTCGCAGCAATCCGGGCAGCGGCTGCCACTGATAACCCTTCCGACCGAGACGACCTTGTTTTGGCTTACATCAACGGCAGAGAGCTCAACTGGGACACAAACAATGAGAAAGAGGTTGAGGCACAACGGACCGATGGCCAAGCTACAACAAATATGCCTCTACAACGATCTGGTACATGTTTCTCTTCGCTTCCGTTCAAAGAAGACGTCAAAGCTGACTATGTTAATAATAGGGGAATATGTCCCAGAGATCGCGGTGACGGACGCTACCCAGAAGTTCACGAACGGAGAAGCGTTATCGATTTGTGTATTCTTAGCATGCTTGTCTATTTATGTGTGGGCTTGGTTGCAGGCTAACTCGCGACTCTTTCCCTCTGCAAACCTCGCTAACATGTTTCAACCTTAAGAAGAAGAGCAAGCTTGAAGTAGCTTCTTTTTTGTTCTATCCTGATTTCTCCTTTTGTGCTCTCTCACCACATAAATTATTTTATTAATTTCGTTTGACAAAGACAAAGGGGAAAAGCTGTTATCTTGTTTTTGTCTGCTGCTGCGGGCTTCCTGCACTTACTAACCCACTGGCATGCACAGCTCCTCATCCGGTACGTCGACTATCTTTTGTCTGTTTCTCTTTTCCAACCCTGCCAACAACTTTTCTTCTTCTGCTTTAGTTGTAATGCTTCGTTCGTTGTTGTTGTTATTGTTTCCCTCCGTTGGTTACTAACCTTCTTGTCTCAAACGATTTAACAAGGAGAAGTAACCTTGACCACGCCGAGAGGGGTTACTATCTTCTTTCTAGCTTTCTCACTTTCGGTTCCTTACCACTACTTTATTTTCTCACTGAATATAGGAACGGCCGCAGTTGGCTGTGCCCACCGAAGGACTCAAGATATGGGTATCGCAGGTCACTGGACAGCTGCTACCGGACTCTGCAGATCTTTTTGACTTGCTTCGCTCTGGCGTTTTGCTAGTCAGGTTGTGCTTACCTTGCTCTCTCTCTCTCTCTCTCTCTCTCTCTCTGACTCTCTCTGACTCTCTCTTGTTCTCTCATTAAACAGGTTGGTAAATGGGATCCGTCCCGGTATAGTGCAACGATACAACACAGCACCACGAACTGCTCTGGAAGAGGTGGAAAACATAGCTCATTACCTGAAAGCGTGCTGGGAGCTAGGCTTGCCTTCTTCATGTCTCTTTACCACTTCTTCGCTTTATCTACGGCACGACATGTCTCTGGTCTTGTTGAACATCGAAGCACTAGCTCGAACAGCAGCCTCCCTCCCTGACTATGACGGCCCGTTGTTAGTTGGTTGTGACCCACTTACACCACAGCATAACAGAAAGCGTCTTCTTGTGTCCCTCCCCAATCTGGTTACGCGATCACAGACTCAGCTACATGGACAAGAAAAAACAGTTGTAAATAAGAGCGATGATGTCGACAAGGAAGCAGAGCCTGTAGAGGCACTGGCCGAGACCAACCCAGTGATGGAAGGCACTTATGTGGACGTTGACACAGCAGAGATTGCTCGAGAGGGGAACGATAGTTCACCACCAATCAAACAGGCATTAATAAGCAATTACTCGTCTTCTCCTCATTTGTTGCATAGGAAAAGCCCACAGCATCAGCAATTGTACCATCAGTTGCAACTCAGTAAGTATAGCCTTAATACGTCATATGTATTCGTTCCTCATTTCTTTTTACCCACTGCTTTTTATTTCGTACCAAACAGGCGGTGGTAACAAAGATCTGTTGGTACTAAGGTTACGAGACGAAGCGAGAAGGAACTTGTGTTTGACGGAGCGGGTGGCCAGCCTGGAAGAACGGCTACACATTACACAGACCGAACATGATAGCGTGAAGAGAGAATTGGAAAGGGATAGAAGCGAATTGGAGCGGATACAACAAAACGTGGCGGAGAAGATAGCCCTTTTGAAGGCTGAAAGGAAGGCATTGAAGCAGCGAGAACTGGAAGCACAAGAAAGGAAGGAGAAGGCGGAGATTCGTGCGGAGGGATTGTTACGAACGCTGAAGGACAGAGACGCAAGTCGATATAGATTAGAAGAGGAGATAACCCTGTGGAAGAAGAAGGTCAGCAGTATGCGACGAATGGATGAGAACAAAAAAGAGTTGGAAGCTGAGCTCAAGTTCCTTGAAAGCTTAAGCTTACAACTAAGCGCCGAAGAACAGGCAGCATCAGAGAAGAAAGAACAAGAACTGCTTACACAAGAACGCAATCAGATGCAGGAGCAAATCGCAGTAGCGCAAGAAAAGTATAAGGAAGAAAAGAAGAAGAAGAAAAGCGTGAAGAAAGAGTTGTCGGAAGTGAAAGAGCTTCTTGAACAGCAAAAGAAAGAAGCAGCTGAGGATAGAGAGGCTTTGAAGCAGAGAACTAGTCAAGTTGAAACCAGCTTGAAAGAGTTGCGTTCTAGGCTGGAAGAAGCGCTTCAGGACAAGGCTCAGATGGAGGCTCTTCTCGAGAAGCGTCTAAGCGAAGAAGTAGAAATCAAGACAAGACTCGACATGACCAACCATGAACTTAAGCAACTGCTGACGCAGAAGGAGTTGATGCTCAAGAAGACATCACAGGAAGTGCAGGACTTAAAGAGAGACATCGTTAGGCTGAAACAACAACAAGAGGAGTTGAAAAATGCCAACAAAGAGATGGAAGAAGAGAAGCAATCGTGGGAAAAGCAAGCCCAGCGCGCCAACAAAAAAGCGGCTCGCGAAATAAATGCTAGACAACAAGCTGAGACAGAAGCCAGTTTCTGGAAGTCGAAGTCGCATTGCGAACGAAGAGCTGGGGAAGCCGGCAAATCATTGCAAGTCATCACTGTTACAAGAGAGAATACCACTAATGTACTTAAGGCGATGGAAGATATGGAAAAGGAATTGGTTAAACTGAAAACGTTGTTGGCCAATGAGAGACACCTAGCAGCAGCAGAGGAGGAAGAGTGGGAGAAGAGGCTCTGGGCGCTAAAAGGCGAGGTCAAACGCCAAAAATTACTGAAGAAGGAAGCGCTAAAGGCCGCTGAATCTGCTCGCCATTCGATGGAGCAACAAACCAGACAGCTGAAGGAGTGCATTCACGTTTCCAACCAAGCAAGCAGCTCTATGCATGCTGCCCATTTCCTGCTTTCTTCTTCAGCATCTGTACCGAGTCATCGTAGCTCCGATGCTCCTCCCCCTTCTTCTTCTTCTTCTTCTTCTTCTTCTTTAGCAATTGCTTCTACTTCTTCTGCTTCTACCTCTTCATCCCTTGAATGCTCGCTGGAGAATGCAACCGCTGAAGGAGAAGAAAAGCAACGAGTCGAAGACCAAGAGTCGTTGCCGTTGGCACTCCAGCCCATCAATTACACTGTGGCTCAAATACTTTTGTCAGCGGAACTAGTCTCTGAGCCAGAGCTGCAACAGCTGAGAGGCCTTCTTCATACAGAGCATGGCCAACGCGTGTTTGCACTCATACTGGATGCCCTTACTCAGAACTTACCTACTAATGTTCTATCTGCTCGCTCTTTTCATCTAATGGTACAAATGCTGCGGCTGATCATTACCAAGGTACTCTCTCTCTCTCTCTCTATCTCTCTTCTCCTTCTCGCTCGTCGTTCTTTTTTTCTTACTGACCTGTGCAAATGCTGCAGGCGGAGGCTGCGTTTCACAACGAAGCAGCACGAGACTATCTGACCATGAAGACGTTGATGGACACGACTTCACGTTTGTATTACATATTTGATAAGGGCGAAGAAGATGACGAAGAGAAGAAAGATGGGGAACCTGCCGCTCAGGTTTCGCTTTCTCTTTGCGAATTCTTTAAGGAGTTTGCTCTGTGGCATGATGTAAGCTTTTGGGAAGAAATCTTTTGGCATTCTCTAGTCATTATGAAGCGACAAAGGACTGGCTTGCCTCTTGAAGAGAAAGACAAAGCGATTCAAGGCAGCACATCTTCTGAAGACACATCCAAACGACAACAAGAAGAAGCAGCGACATTGAGCATGTTGAGAAGCATGCTCCGAAGCTACTCCGTAAAGATGACGGATTGGCGAGTGCCCCTCAACACTGTTGCCCAGTTCCTCAGAGAGATGGCGTTAGCAAATCGTTTGCCTTCTTCAGGAGTTGATGAGTTGCTGGTATGTTTCATCCCAGCGCGATCTCTTCTGAACTTTCGCCCTTTTTTTATTCATTCTCCCACTTATCTCATATTGCTCCTTGATGTTGTGTTAAGACTGCATTAAGAGACTACACGGACGATACCAGGCGGAAAAGGAAAGAACAGGCCACCACCTCCAAAATGCGCCGCTTTGAGGAAAAGATGAGAAGAGCTGAATCGCTGGAAAGCCTGGAACAGCTTCGCCAATGGAGAAAGGACAAGTCGAACAAACAGGAATTCGCTGGCTTAGCCACACAGCCCAAGTCAGTTAAAGAAGAGCCGATAGGACAGAGCGATGAAAAAGGAGAGATCTCGATGGCAAGGAAGAAAGGCCATAAGCGTTCGCTTTCAGACGGATCGAGTCAAGCTATCTTAACCCGGATCAACGTTGACAAACGCTCCAAGGAAGATGCAACAAGTCTGAAAGGAAAAAGATCGTTGCGAGAGAAGTTCATGAGCATCCGCTTCAAGGAAGAAGACAAACCACAAGCGCAGAGCGAGAAGGCAAACGGAAAGAAGGGCAGCAAAAAGAAAAAGAAAGTCAAAGCCAAGTCGGCCAGCAACAGCGGTAAGATAAAAAAAACAGAAAAACTCAAGAAGGGCGCGAGCAATGCTTCTGGGAGCAAAAAGAAAGGAGGAAGTTTACGCGAAGCATTTGTGATGGGCGTGTCTACTCCATTCCTTGTGTCAATGGGTACTTCCATCGTTCCTCCAATGCTCCCTTCTGAGAGTCTTCACGAGCTCTTCTTTCGCATCAATGGCCCTGGTGATCCTGCAGTAGCAAACCCTGACCCAACTCAGAAGAGTAAATCTACCCAAGTGTTTGGGGTGCCAATTCGCAAGTTGGTGGAAAGGGAGGGTACTACCTCAGTGCCACGCTTTGTCAAGGAGGTGGTTCGCTTCTTGATGAGGGATGGTTAGTTCTCTCTCTACTCTGTCCCAACGTTCTCTCACCTGCTGCATTTCTCCACACAGACGTAGTACAAACAGTTGGTCTCTTCCGATTATCAGCCTCCAAAGCAGGCATCGATCAGTTCAAAAAGCGATATGACTCTGGAGACTATCCTGACTTGAGCAAAGAGAAAGCCAGTGGAATGGACCCTCACATCATCGCTGTCCTGTTGAAGAAGTTCCTGCAGATGTTACCAGAACCGTTGTTGACCTTTGCTTTGTGGGACTCTTTTGTAGCGTTACTGGAGAAGGATTCACAAAAAGAAATTGTTGACGGAATCAAGTCGGTATTGGAACAGCTTCCATCTACCAACAAAGCCGTGCTCAAAGAAGTGTTGCGTGTGTGTGTCAAGGTATGTTTGCTATTTCTTTAGCTTCTTATTCCGCTTTATTTACGTTCAGCTCCGTTTTTTCTGCTTTTTTTTTTTTCATCTCCTCGCTTTAGGTGGATGCTTTCTCCGCTATCAACAAAATGACAGTTAAGAACTTGGCGATAGTGATCGGTCCCAACATATGTTATCCAAAGAATCAGACATTGGATGATCCACAGCAGGTAATGGAGCAAGTCAACACTGCGAATGAGTTCGTAGAGCGGCTGATACTTTACTTTGAGGACTTTTTCTTGAATGAAGGAGAGGTGATCGAGTTACTGGATCCCATGACAATAGAAGAAAGATCCACACCAAGGACAGACGACACACTCACCAAGACAACTGAGAAAGAAAAAGAGAAACAGGCAGATCCTTCTGCTTTTCCAGTTGCCAACTTGAAGATGGAGAGAGAAAAAAGAGGGATGGTGAAAAGTGGCACAATGGATCTCTTTGAAACGATGCGACAAGGCACACAAATCCTTCTACGTGGCGATCAATTGGAAGCAACGCCGAATAGCACCACCGCTGCAAATGAAGACAAGGGGGAAATCAACGAGGTTAGCGGGACAAAGGTTGGAAACGACAAAGTTGATGGTCAACTAACACATCAGCAGGAACAACAAAAAGAACAAGAGGATATCCCTTCTGACAAGGAGAAGAAAGTGGCTTCTATAATACAAAGCTGGTATGCGAGCAGCCAGGCTGGCAGTGCAATTGTTGAAAGCCCTTCCAGAATAGAAGCCCGCATGTTGCTAACTGCGTCCAAGACAGATCGATTGAGAATGGTCAAAGAAACGTGGAAGGAGCGTGTTTCTGCTTCTTCCTCTGGATCTACTCTTCTCTCCAAGCTCAAAGAAGACAAACCAGCAAAGGACTAACAAGGAAGTATAATAAAAATCTTCTTGTTTTATGTACAAAGTCTTGAACTTTGGCGGGAACAAACTTCTTCTGAGATCTTATGAACTTTGCGCCGCCTGTACAGAAGGACTGGGAGACAACGACCCAAATCGCTTGCCTTCGTACAGACGGATAGGAATAGGGACGTCCATCAACTCGTCTGCTTTAACAGTAATCCTCTCCATGCACCGCGTAACTGTTTGTCTCATCCAATCCATCATGTCCTCTCGCACTTCATAAACCAACTCGTCATGGATATTGAGAACAAGATTTGCGATGCTTGTTCTCTCTGCAGTTGAAGAAGACCTAGCTTCTGTCTGTTCTTTGTCCTCTAAAGCTTCTTCAACAGCAATCATGGCACGTTTAACAATATCAGCAGCCGTTCCTTGGATCATCGTGTTGACTGCTTGTCTTTCGCTCTTGTTTGCACTTTCGAAGTTGGCGCTTTCGATGTTAGGGAACAATCTCCGCCTATTGAACAGAGTTCGCACGGAGCCCTCCGCTCTTGCTTTCTCTATTACTTGTTCGAAGAATTGAGCCACACTTGGGAACTTTTCTAAAAAGGTGTTGGTGAAGTTTTTGGCTTCTTTGGGATCTGTCTTGAGAATAGCGGCCAACGAATGTGGACCCATTCCGTATAGGATGCCGTAGACGATGCATTTAGCTTTTTCTCTCTCGGAAGGATCGACTTCCTCTGCTGGCTTGCCTATCGAGCGAAATTCGAAACAAGCCAGCAATCAGATAACTGCGCTAGCGACAGACAAAGAGAGGAAGGATTTTACATACCAAACATTTGTCCGGCGATAAGACGATGGATATCTTTGCCTTCTGCGAAGAACCGCATCAGCTGCTCATCTCTGCTCATGTAGGCCAATATTCTCATTTCCATTTGACTGTAATCAGCTTTTAAGAAAACGTAGCTGTGAAGATGATTACCAAATGAGATTGCTGTAATGATGGAGAGAGAGAGAGAGAGAGAGAGAGAGAACTGAAATTTACCCAGCAGAACTACAAAACGCATCTCTGACGTTAATGTACACAGAAGACTGCATAGTAGCACCTTTGGAGACTGGAATGCTAATGCCTTCCCTCGGCAAAGCTTGCAAGTTGGGATCTGTACAAGACAAACGCCCAGTGGCCGTGTTGACGGTCTGCCACGTCGCATATATTCGACTTAGCTGCGAATCGTTTGGATCTGGAACAGCTTTCCTACCGAAAGACACAATGTAAGTCCCAATCAACTTTTGCAAATGCCGGAACTCTGTACGTTTGTTGTATTGTTGGTTGGTTGTAAACGAAGAGTCAAAAACAAATGAGAGACGAAACGAAAAAGCGATTACCTAAAACAATTCCAGGTAAAGGATGTTGGTCTTTCAACTTAACAAGAACATCTTCAGAGGTAGATTGAGTCGGCGATTCGCTTCGCTTGCGTTTGTGGGAGGCAGGAACTGTCAGCTTTAGCTCGTTGAACAAGGCGTGAGACACTTGCTTCGGGCTGGAGAGTAATAGGCCGTGACCCAAAACTTGCACCACATCTTTTTCGAGCTGCTTCATACGTTCCCGTAGCTGCTGTTGATATTTGCTTATCCCTTTGGAATCAAATCCAATACCCTGTAGCTCCATTTCTTTTTTTTAAAAAAAAAAAAAGGTTAGAGCCAACCACTAGCAAAGGAGTAAAAGAAAAGGGAGAGAATTATATACTAGCACAAATGCAAGCGACAGGCATCTCTTGTGCCATAAGAATGTCCCAAAGTTGCGCATTCTTCAAACGAAGCTTCAGATTGGCCAACAGCACGAAGCACTGCAACATATCCTTGAACAACAGTTGCAAGTTGTTATCCCCAGAAGACGAAGAAGCAGGCGAAGAAGATGCAGAATTGTTCCCTTTGCTAAGAGGTGCTGCTTCTTGGTCCAAGGAATCAGAAACAAGGGCGAGCTCTCCTTGTGCAACAACCTTTTTTCTTCTGGCTGTCGGATCGGCTGCATCCCTGACCACAAAGTAGGACAATAATGATTCAAAGTCGTAACTTTGCAGCTCTGGATCAAAGAGCCATCCTCCTACCTTTGGATCCACAAATTGCTGAGGGATTCCTTTGTTCCGTGAAAACGTTAGCCAGAGGAAGAGAGAGAGAGGGAGAGAGAGAGAGAGAGAGAGAGAGAGAGAGAGAGAGAGGGGGGGAGAGAGAGAGATCACTTCTGTCAGCTGTTGGGAACATCGAAAATAGAACTTTGCAAGCTTCTTGTGCGTTGAAGCATAGTTTCTCGTTTTGGGATTCCAAAAATTCTTTCACGAGCAGCCGTTTTTCCTCGTAGGTGACAACCCGTTGCTTCTTTTTATCGCTTTCTTCCTTAACGCCAGTTTTGTTCGTCTCTGTATTCTTTTCTGACTGTATTTCGTTCCAAGAGAGTGGAAGGAAAAACGGTCGTTTGGACTTTGCTGGCAAAAAGGTCAATCCAGTTACCATCCTGTGAAGAGCTGGAACTTCATCCTCTTTTCGTTGCTGCATTGGTTTTGGTACAAGTCACATTGGTCAGAGTGAAGAAAGCTGAGGAGGGCACAAGATAAGAGATGAAGAACAAAGAGAAAAAAAAACAGAATGAACAGACGTACATAGTGAGAAGAAAGTCGAAAGGAGGTAGAATCATGCTTGTAGATGACTGCAACGCAGGTGGACTTGCTCTGGGATAGAGTGAGTCGTAGAGAACGAAACAAAGGAAAGCTTAACGTCACGTCAATGCAGCCTTGAGGAGCTACCACGGGCTCTTTTGTTCGCAGCATCATTTTCGAGAATATATTCGGGGACTGTTCCGTCTTTTGTTTCTTCGTTGGCGATATTATCTTCTCCTTTTCTTTTCTCTTCTCTTCTCCCTCTCCACCTTCATCTTCTTCT
>JAVKOQ010000715.1:0-16822 GCA_031835245.1 Balamuthia mandrillaris
CACTTCCAACTTTTTTTTCCACAGAACCATAAAGGTAAGACAAACATACAAAAACAAATGCATATAATAAATTATAAAAAAAGTCAAACAAACCCACAAATACTTGAAACCCTCATCGGCCTCAAAATGGTTTCTGACGTTCGGCCAAGAGGCGTTCACCACCGCGCTCACGTCCAGCTCGATGAGCAGTTCACGATCGATGGCGTTCCACTCGTTGCCCAAGTAGAGGCCCTCCACGACTCGCGTCGGCCTCTGCGCCGCCTGTATCCGCTCTCCAATCGATCTCTTCATTTTTCTTTTTTTTCTATTTTTCTTTTCTTTTTTTTTTTCATACATTATATTTTTTCGACTCCTCATAAAACATTCCTTGCATTCCAATTAATTTTAAACAGAAATGTCATTAATGGGATTCGAACCCGCGCTAACGTGAGAACAAATTCTGCAGTGAGTGAATATGATACTCCTCGTAAAACATTCCTTGCATTCCAGTCATTAATGGAACATAGATGCCATACACGGGATTCGAACCCGAGCAACAATTCCGTAAAACCAATGCTGCAATAAATGAGCACAGATTGTGCTGCTAAATCTAAACAAAAAAGAAAAGAGATGCGCAGTGGAATACAAGAGAAGGAGGAAGAGAAGGAGGAGGGAAAGGAGAAGGAGAAGGGCAGTGTTGTAGGCATGCACCGCAGGGTCGAGCGACGGCGCGTGCTCTTCGAGGAGAAGCTCATCCTGGTGATGGTGGGCCTGCCCGCCCGCGGCAAGTCCTACATCGCCAAAAAGGTGGTGAGCCACCTGTCCTGGTTGGGCCTGCGGGCGCGCCTCTTCAACGTGGGCAACCTCCGGAGGAAGGTCCTTCAGGGCAGCAGCCAGACCTCTGACTTTTTCTCAGCGGAGAACAGGGAGGGCAGAGCCACCAGGGAGCAGCTGGCCATGGTTGCCTTGGACAGCCTCCTGCATTGGCTGGTGGGCGGTGAGGTAGATGGGGAGAAGGAGGATGAATGCCAACAGAAAAGCGCTTCTTCTTCTCCTTCTTCAGCAGCAGCAGGAGGAGGAGAGGAACGAGGAAGAGGAGGGGATGTGGCTGTGTTTGATGCCACCAACACGACGGACGAGAGGCGAAGAGCGGTGCTGCAGCACTGCATGGAGTATTTCGGGGCCAAAGGACTCGCTGCTCCCAACGTCATCTTTTTGGAGTGTATTTGTGATGATGAAAAGGTGATCCTTCTTCTTATGTTCTGTTCTCTGTTTCTCTGTCTCTGTCTCTCTGTGTCTCTGTCTCCCTGTCTCCCTGTCTCTCTCTCTCTCTCTCTCTCTCTCTCTCTCTCTCTCTCTCTCTCTCCTTCTCTCTCTCTCTCTCTCTCTCTCTCTTCATGAATCGTCCCTTAACATTCTTCTTCATTTAGGTTCTTCGTTCCAACTTGAAGCAGAAGATCCGCAATTCACCTGACTACCAAAACATGCCCTACGAGCAAGCCCTTCACGACCTCCAACAACGCATCCAAAACTATCAGCTCGTTTACAGGAGCATCTCCGACGACGCCCTCAGCTACATTAAGCTCATCAACCTCCAGTCTAAAGTCATTTGCAACAAGATCTTTGGCAATCGCGCTCTCAGCATCGCCACTTTTCTGATGAGCATCCACATCGGCAAACGTCCCATTTGGCTCACTCGCTCCGCTCATACCGCTTCTGTGGCTGACATGAACAAGAGCCTTACTCCCATGCTACATGATCAACTAAACCACAGCAGCACAGATCAAAACGAAGAGAAAGCTACAGAAACAGGAGAGAAAAAAGGCAAGGCAAAGATGAAGACCCACCCGTCATTGCGACAAAGAAATATGTCGGATGTTCGTTTGCCGTGGTTTGAAGGAAGAGAGCAAGCAGATGCGACCACCCTGAAAGAACTTTCGTCATTGCGGTTGCCCTCCAAGCAAACAATGGGTGACTCTCTCAGCGAGCAAGGGCGTAGCTATGCAAAGAAATTAGCAGAGTTTATTCAGAGCAAGGCATGCCTTTCTTCTTTATACTTTCTGCTTTCTGAATTTCTTATTAATCTCTTACTTTTATAGTGTTCAGCGGAGACGTTAACTGTACATACAAGCACATTGCCAAGAGCCGTAGAAACAGCTCAATATATTCCTGTCCCTACCAACCAATGGAGCGCTCTTAACATGCTGGACGCTGGCGTCTGCAACGACATGAGTCTTGCAAACGTTCGTTTCTCTCTCTTGCTATCTCTCTCTCTCTCTCTCTCTCTCTCTCTCTCTCGCTCGCTCGCTCGCTCATTCTCTTTCGATTTCCTACCTTTTTTGTTCAAACAAACAGATAAAAGAACAAATGCCAGACTTTTGGGAGTCGTGGATGAACAATCCAGCAGGTGTTCGTTTTCCAGGAGGAGAGTCATACTTTGATGTAGTCCGTCGTTTGGACACGCTGGTCTACGACCTCGAACGACAGGTTAATCCTGTTCTCGTCGTGTCCCATCTTTCTACACTTCAGGTAACAACTATTCTCCTTTCGTTGTTTATCGTTTTCCGTTTCAATTGAACTCAAAACACAAAAACGTAAAAAGGTGCTGTATAGTTACTTTGTGGATTGTCCCGTCGAAAAGTGTCCTCAATTGTCCATTCCAAGACACACTGTCATCCAATTGACGCCGTTTCAGTACGGTTGGAAAGAGGAGCGCTTCGACCTTGGACCATGAAGGAACAAACGAGCGATTCGCGGCCTCCTTGTTGTTCCTTTTGTTTTCTATAGTAGAAGTTGCTATGGAAACAAAAGTCCAATAAAAAATCAAAAATTTGTTTCCATGACAACTCCAATCAAAAATCAAAAGAAACATTTGCATGCATGTCGACAGTTATGAGCAAATCGCTGAAAGAAAGAAAGCTGCACCGAAGAATGCATCTTCGGTGCTCCATTCCTCTTTGTCTTGGCCAAGTTAAACCTCCTTTTCTTCTTTATTCAAACAAACACCAACAAGCACCACCACAACAAACCGTTTTCTTTTTCTTCCACACGGAGAAAAACAAAATTCAAATCTCAAAATGAAACGATCGGTTATGAAAGAAGTGTTGAAGGAATACAAGGAGCTCAACCTCAAGTCTTTCTCTGATGGGCAAATTCTGGTGACCTTCCCGGACATGAACAACCTCCTTTCCGTCCACATCACTCTCTTCCCCAAGGACGGATACTACAGAGGCGGCAAGTTCGACTTTGCCTTGGACCTTCCCATTTCCTACCCTCACGCCGCCGCCAAAGTTCGCAGTCTCACCAAGATGTTTCACCCCAATATAGGTCCGTTTTTTTTGTTTTCTTTTCTTCTTTTTTTCTCGTTTTTAATTTTTTCTGACTTCAAACTCGTCAAAACCTATATAGACTATAGCGGCTCGATCTGTTTCAACATTCTGAGCTCCGAATGGGAGAACTGCCTCCGCATCGCCGACTACGCACACGCCCTCCTCTGGCTGCTCTACCAGCCCAACCTCAGTTCTCGCCTCAACGGAGACGTGCCAGGGGACGAGCAGGAGTTCGCTGCGATGGCCCGTGTCTCTGTGGAGGGAGGCAGCGTTGCTGGCCAATTCTTCCCTGGCTGTCTGGTGGATGAAAGCAAGAGGCTGGAGGAGGAGGAGAAAGCGCAGCAGCTGGAGCAACGGCTGGAGCAGAACGTGGAGCCAGAGGAGTTGGCGACCGTCACGCCTCCCACTGGAGCTGGCGTGCAGGCCATGCGTCAGTTCTTTGATCAACAAAGAGCTGGAGGAAGAACCGTCACACAAACCAACAATACCGAGATACCTCAAGCACCAACGCCTCCTCCGATGAGGGTCATCATTCCAGGCAACGTGCCTGCCACTCACTCCTACAACTCCTGCTCCTACCCCAACCATCACCACCCCTACTCCTGTTCAACAACAACATCAACAAGAAAGAACCGAAGAAACAACAACGAGGAGGAGAACCGTGGCAGAGATCATGGCGGAGAGGGTGAGAAATGCGCGGCTAGCTCCGGGACATTTCGTGCCAGTGACCACACCCAGAACAACAACTACCGCCGCAAACAACAACGCTCCCGCTCCTCAACGTAGGCAACAACGTTGGCCCGATCCTGTGGTTAACGTTCGTTTCCGTGGAGGGATTCGCGTTTTTGGATGAACGCCAAAGGGAGCAAGGAAAGCGTTTTTTCTTTTTTGTTTAGCAATTTCGTTTATTTTTTTTTTTTCCCTGTACAAACTAGCCAAGCGCAACGATTGCAGTACCACGTTGTATTCTTTCTTCTGTTAGACAGAGGGGGCATTAAATAAAAATTATAATATAAAGAAAAAATGTTTGTTGAAAGATCGACTTCTTTACCTTAAAAGAGCAATCTTAATCAAATAATTAATGATAATTAAAACCAACCAATGAAATCATCAGCCCGTTATAAGAAGAAATGCAAAGACTACCAATTTTTTTTTTCAGAATACCCGAAACACGCGGAGAACATCATGTAAGCGGGGAAGCAAGCTGAAAAGAAAAAAATAATAAAAAAGATGAACTACTTGAAGCAAAAGGTGAACACGCTCAACGGAGTTACTGTCGCTACAGAGAGCGCGATATCGAAGGAGGCCATTACATCCACTATCGGTCGCACTCGAGTTGAGGTTTGTTTTTTTATGTGTGTTAGTTGCACTCTAATGTTTGTTTGTTGTTCTCAGCTTGCTGGCCTGTTTGTTAACACCGAAGTGGATGAGGAGTTTGAGACAGGAAGACAAAACATTGAAAAATTGATAAAGAATGTTGAGGTCATTGAAAAAAGGTTGAAGAACTATTCTAAAGCTTTCGAAGGTTCACTCACTCTCTCTCTCTCTCTCTCTCTTGCTCTTTCTTTCTTTCTTTCTTTCTTTCTTTCTTTCTTTCTTTCTTTCTTTCTTTCTTTTTCTTTCTTTCTTTCTTTCTTTCTTTCTTTTTTTCTTGTCGTTTCTTTCTTGTCGTTTCTTTCTTTCTTTCTTTCTTTCTCTCTCTCTCTCTCTCCCTCTCTCTCGCTCTTTATTTCTTTCTTTCTCTCTCTCTCTTTCTCCTCTTCAATTCTCTTCATTTCTTTCCTAACTGCTCTAGCTTCCCTTCTCTTCGACTTTTTCTTGTGTTCACACGACTAACACAAAAACTCAACAAACAAAGACTTTGTGAAACCACTGTTAGCGCTCGGCGAAAGCTTACAAACATTTTATAACGAAGACTCCGATGACCTGAACGAACAAGGAAACCTGTTCATGGCTTCCTCTAACATTGTTGCAGAGGCTATCAAAGAATTCACCGTTCGGTTCTTTTTTTGTAAAGTGTACTCTTATTCTTTCTAGCTGACTTCTTGCAAATGAAAACAGACAACAATGCAAGAGCTCTGCACAGAAGTTCGAACATTGCTTACGAACATGTCGCAGATGAAGGTTTTTTTTGTGCTTCTTCTTGCTTCTCGGCGTTATAGATTCGCTTTTTTGACTTCTTTCATTATCAAAAGAAATCTATTCTAGAGAGAGATGAAGCCTTGATAGAGTTCACCAAAGCCGACAACCATTTCAAAAGCGTTCTCAAGAAAGAGACCGATCTCTCCTCTCCCAAAGCCACAAAGGCTCAAGCCAGACAACAAGAATGCAAAGACAAGTACGATGCATTGAACAACGATCTGAAGAGCAAGTTTGCCGACTACGACCTCAATCGTGCCACTCAATTCGAGGCCCAGTTTTCAAAGGTTTGCGGCTTAAACGCTCTTCTTGTCCTTGTTTTGGCTCTCCTCTTGTTGTTGCCCTCCGCTTCTTGCTTCGGCCCTTGTTATTGCTCTGCTAACCTCAATAAACGCATCTCAAGTTGGTCAATAGTCAAGCCAAACTGTTCGGTGTTGCCGCCAAAGCCAGCCAGGACCTTCAGGCACAAATGCAAACGCTCCCCTCATCTGTTCCACCCTCCTTTTCTCCTTCTTCTCCTCAAACCCTCCGACACAACAAGAACAAGAACAAAAACAAAAGCAGCAGCAGCAGCGGCAACCACAACAACGAGGAGCCTACTTCTCCTCCTGCCACGTCTCCCCGTGTTCACTTTGCTGCTCTCCACTCCCAATGGAGTCCAACCGCCCTATCGTTTTGTTTCTTGGATCGTGACAACAAGGAAGGCCACAGCGCCATCAACAACAGCGCCATCCTCGACATCAAGCATGAGAGGCGAAGGTCGTGGGACTCTCCTCGTGCTTCCAGAAACTACGAAGCGGAGCTTGCGGAGCGGTTGTCTTCTCTTGCAGGGCCGGCTACTGCAATCGCTTCCTCTCTCGGTCGGTCCCAACCCCCTCCGGTGCCTCGAAGGGATCCTCTCTCCCGCACTCGGGCAGTTACAACCTCGGCTACACCTCCTCCCGTGCCTCGAAGAGATGCTCTGTCGCGCAGCCGCGCAACCACCTCTCCGAGTTCTGCTTCACCTCCCCCTGTTCCACGCAGAGAGACTCCTATCCGTCCCCCTCGTCCTGCCCGCAACGTGTGAATTGTTTTCATTGGTATAAATAACTTTCTTTCTTGTAGTATTCCTGCTTTCTTTCTTTACCTTTCTTTCTTGTCGTTTCTTTCTTTCTTTCTTTCTTTCTTTCTTTCTTTCTTTCTTGTCGTTTCTTTCTTTCTTTCTTTCTTTCTTTCTTTCTTTCTTTCTTTTCGTTATGCAATCATAGCATCACGAACGAAGACAATGAAGAATGCACGACCCACTTTTCTTCACGAAGGAAAGCGGGGCATCAAACACTTGCAGGGCCACAGAGATCGGGACATTACCTATATACAAACGAATGAATGTATAAATGAATGTTTGAATGAGGTTTCCGCTCGTGAAAGCTCCTTTTCATCGCGTGGTAATGTCATAAACCCATGCTGTATAAATGAAGTCTGTTTTAAAAAACAGTTAAACCTACATAAGACAACCTACAACGACGACAACCAACCATACCAAACAAACACAAACAACAAATGAACTACTTGAAACAGAGGGTGAACACGCTCAACGGGATGACGGTCACCACCGAGAACGCCATCACCAAGGAGACCCTTTCAAACACTCTAGGCCGCACGCGAGTTGAGGTTTGCTGCAACAACAAACCCTACAGGACAGTAAGTTGTTTGTTGAAACTGATGTTGTTCCTCTGATCAAGTTTGCAGGACTGTTCGTGCACACGGAACTTGACGAAGTGTTCGAGAACGGAAGGCAAAACTTTGAGAAGCTTGTAAAGACTGTTGAAACCGCCGAGAAATATTTGAAGAGCTATGCCAAAGCTTTTCATGGTGAGGCCTCTCTCTTTCTCTGTGCTTTCTCTGTTCTTCCTATTCCTTGTTCTTCTTCCCTTCCCTTGAGCTCTAATGACAAACGTGAAACAGACGTGGTGAAGCCGATGACCTCCCTGTCACTAACCTTGCAAGCGTTTTATGATGGACCCTCCACTCTGAACCAACAAGGCAACTTGTTCATGGCTTCCTCAGAGGCCGTTGCCGATGCTATAAAAGAATTCACGGTTTCTATTTCTTAGTACCCTCTCTCTCTCTCTCTCTCTCTCTCTCTCTCTTTTGTTTACAAGCCTTCGTCCTGCTCATCTCCTCTCTCACCTTCTTTCTTCTCGGGAAACAGTCCACCATGCAAGAACTCACCACTGAAGTTCGTACATTGTTGTCAACCATGTCGCTGATAAAGGTTCGCTTGTGTTTTTTCACTAGGGTTTCGTCTTCATGCTTCACGCTTCTTGCTGAAGGCATCGTTGCTGCACAAAAGAAAACTATTCTGGAGAGAGATGAAGCCTTGATAGAGTTCACCAAAGCCGACAACAACCTCAAAAACGTTCTCAAGAAAGACGCCGATTCTTCCTCTCCCAAAGCCACCAAGGCTCAAACAAGACAACAAGAAAGTAAGGACAGGTATGAAGCGCTGAACAACGAACTGAAGGCCAAGTTTAAAGACTACGACCTCCATCGTGCCGCTCACTTTGAGGCCCAGTTTTCAAAGGTCTGTGTGCCTCCCTTCTCTATTATCCGTTGTTCTTTCGGCACCATCTCATCTGGAACGATAAACAGTTGGTGAAGAGTCAGGCCAAGTTGTTCTCTCTTTCAGCCAGAGCAACACAAGCTCTTCAAGCCCAAATACAATCTCGTCCTTCCACTTCCTGCTCCTCTCGTTCGTCTTCTGCTTCTGCTTCTTCTTCGTCGCGTATACTTTTTGCGACTCTACATTCGCGGTGGAACCCAGCATCCGTTCCTTACTCCACCTTTGATGGAGAGGAAGGCGCCACCAGGAAAGCAAGAAGAAAGTCATGGGACTCTCCGCGCGCTTCGGCCCGTGTTTCCAATTATCTGGAGGAAGAGTTCTACACTCTGATGCCTTCTCTCTCAACAAAGACTGCAGGAACAGATTTAACTTCTTCAGCGGCAAGCACCTCTACCTCTACAGCTTCTTCTAGTCCGCCCAGTGTGTCTAAAAGGGAACCCCCTCCTCGTCCCCCACGTCGCGTTTGAAACGTGGTATTCTTCTAAGAAAAAGTAAGGCCATTGTACTTGCTCGCTTCGTTGTTTCCCTTCTTTCGTTCTTTTCTCCTTGGCAATGCTCCAAGTTTGTAGAGGTGTAATTAATATAGACATAGTCTTATATTGAATCAAAAAAAAAATAAAAATAAAAAAGAAAGTAACGCTTAAGGTGATGGTGCAGGATGGAAGACCTGCCAGCGGAACTTTTGGAAGAGGTTTTCAGCTTTCTGCCGAAAGACATGGTGGCCATTGCTGCGCGGACTTGCAAGCGCTGGTTTTGGCATTGTCCCGAGACTCTCCGCCGCAAGCTGTCCACCAGGCGAGTGTGCAGCAGCTTGGCGTTGTTGCAATGGGCTCTCGACAACGGTTATTCCTTGGATGATTCGACCTGCCAGCAGGCAGCGAAAGGCGGGCACTTGGAAGTGATCCAATGGGCCAGGGAGAAAGGTTGCAGTTGGGACTTCTGGGTGACCGCGAGAGCAGCGCAAAATGGACACTTGGAAGTGCTGAAATGGGTTCGTGAACAAGGTTGTCCTTGGAACAGTTGGACTTGCAAGTACGCAGCACAAAACGGACTTTTGGAGGTGCTTCAGTGGGCACATAGGAACGGATGCCCTTGGGACGATGAGACGACAGCAGCAGCAGCTGAAAATGGACACTTGGCTGTTCTCCAGTGGGCGAGGAAGCAAGGCTGTCCTTGGAGCTGTTGGACTTGTAAGAACGCAGCTCGAAACGGACATTTGGAGGTGCTTCAGTGGGCGCAGGAAAACGGATGCCCTTGGGGCGCATCAACTCTGGAAGAGGCAGCTCGAGACGGACATTTGGAAGTCGTGAAGTGGGCTCATGCACACGGTTGTCCTTGGGACGAACGGACGTGCATGGCAGCAGCAAGCAATGGTCACTTGGAAGTGCTGAAATGGGTTCGTGAACAAGGTTGTCCTTGGGATCATAGAACATGTAGTGATGCTGCGATGAAAGGACATTTGGAGGTGCTGAAGTGGGCAAGGGAGCATGGATGTCCTTGGGACCCTGAACGGTGTTCCGAATTGGCCGCAGAGCGTGGCTTCCTGCACACGCTCTTGTGGATCCGAGAGCAGGGCTGCCCTTGGCAGAAGCACGTGTGCTCCTCTGCAGCAAAGTATGGACACTTTGAAGTGTTGAAGTGGGCGAGAGAGCAAGGCTGCCCTTGGGATAGCGAGGTGTGCGCTCACATTGCAGCAAAAGGGGACTTGGCAGTGCTGAGGTGGGCGCGTGACAACGGCTGTCCTTGGGATGCACGTACGTTTAATTCTGCAGCCCGCCAGGGACACTTGGAGCTGATGAAGTGGGCGAGAGCAACCGGTTGTCCTTGGGATGATAAGGCTTGTCTATACGCCGCCATGGAGGGGAATTTGGAGGTGTTGAAGTGGTGCCGAGAGACCGGTTCTCCTTGGAATGATCGGATCTGCTGTTATGCCGCTTCTAATGGTCATTTGGAAGTGCTGAAATGGGCCAGGCAGAATGGGTGCCCTTGGTTCAAGTTCGAGGTCTATCGGTGGGGAAGAGACTTCCCGAGAGTCGTCGAATGGCTTGATGGGCAGCCAAAATAGGGGACCCAATAGCATCGTTGCGAACAGAATAATATTTGATTTTCTATTGGACGTCCTCCCTATTAGGATAATTTAATGTAAATAATTCTGTCGACTTTATTGAAAGTCGAAATTTTGACGAATTTCGACAGCGATTATCTTCAAAAATCGCAAACAAAGTCAACAAGAATCGATAATTACAGCAACAAAAGAGCGTTACGGGAAGGCTTCTCTCTCTCTTGGATTGCTTCTGAAGAGAGAGAAAGAGAGAGAGGGAGAGAGAGAGAGAAAACAAACTTTAAACGATACCACGATGTCTACTCTGGGCAAGAACCTCGGTAGGAAGCGTACTCAGGTTAGTGAGTCAAAATAGAAATTGTGTTCAGCAAAACGAGAGGTAACGCTTCGTTGTTACCTATAGATAGCCGGGTTGTTCACCCACACGGAGCAGGACGAAGAGTACGCAGCTGGAAGGGAACGCTTTGAGAAGCTGCACAAGAGCGTGGAGGTCATCGAGAGGAAGTTGCGAAAGTTCATTAAAGTGGTTGATGGTAACGTCGTTAACAACGCTATTTCTTCCTTCTCTTTAACATTCATTTTTATTTTTTTTGCAGAGATCGGTAAACCGATGCTTAAACTGGGACAAAGCTTCCAGTCCTTCTACGGCGAGTTGGACAGCAACCAACACGCCACCAAATATATCACAACCACAAACCGGATCAGCGATGCTGCAAAAACCTTTACCGTTCGTTTTTTCTTCTTTTTTTTAAATGTTTGAAGTTAACGTTCTCTTTCTTTCTTTCTTTCTTGTCGTTTCTTTCTTTCTTTCTTTCTTTCTTTCGTTTTTGTTTTTTCTGTTTCTGCTTTGCGTTTAAAAAACAACTCGATAGTTGAGCATGCATGAGCTCTGTGCTGATGTTCATGTGTTGTCCAAAACGATGACCCAGATAAGGGTACTCACTCGCCCTCCTCTCCTTTTTTCGTTCTTCGTTCTTCTCTCCTCTCGTCTCCTCTCTTCGCGTCTCTCTCCTTCTCTTCTCCTTCTCTCTTCTTTTCAACAAAACTAACAAAAAAAATGAGCGCAGAAGTCAATAACGGAGAGAGATGATGCGTTAGTGGAATATACGCGAGCGGACAACAATCTCAAAGCCATTCTCAAGAAAGAAGAGCCAACCCACCCAAAAGCCAACAAGGTACCTTACCTTTGCTCTTCTGTTCATCGCAACACCATAAACTAACAACACGGAAAACAAAAAGGCTCAACTGAAGCATCAGGAATGCAAAGTAAGATACGAAAACTTGAACAGCGAGTTGAAGAGCAAGTTTGCGGACTATGACTCCAACCGCGCCATTCACATCCAGTCTTACTTTGCTAAGGTTTTTAAACTCTTCTTTCTTATGTGTCTTCTTCTTTCTTCCTTTCTTCCCTTCTCCTCTTCTTGTTCTTCTTGTTCTTCTTGTTCTTCTTCTTCTTCTTCTTCTTCTTCTTGCTCTTCTTCTTCTTCTTCTTCTTCTTGCTCTTCTTCTTCTTCCTCTTCTTGCTGCTGCTGCTTCTGTTGGTCTTTGTATGAACCGAAGATGTTTGAATTCTAAACTTGAACAAACCAGTTGGTAAAGATCCAAGCCCGCTTCTTCTCCATAGCAGCAAAGGCATGCGAAGACCTGGAATCCCAAACTCCTGATTCTCCTTCTTCTTCTCTTCGTTCTTCTTCTCCTACTACTTCAGCTTCTCCTTCTCCTCGACCTCAACACCCTTCTTTACCTTCTCCTCGTTCACAAACCATATCTTCTCCTTCTCCCTCGACTTTTGCTGTTGCTCCGGCTTCCTTGTCTTCTTCGCAACATCCAAGCGACCCATTTTCCAACGATGCCTTCCCCACCGCTCCAAACGTGAACCCCTATTACAGCGGGGGAGGCATGGCCAGCCGGAAGGAAAGGAGAAAGTCGTGGGACTCCCCTCGCTCTTCTCGACGTTTCGAGCCGGAGCAACTCGACAGCAGCCAACCGGATGAACCCTATTCTCCTTTGCCTTCTCCTCCTTATAAGTCTGCCGCTCCTTTGGTTCCTCCTTTGCCTCAACTTCCGCAACAACCTCCTCAACAACAACAACATTCGTTTTCATCTTCTTCCTCCTCACAACGAATGCCATCGCCTCGGAGAGAGGCTCCTCTTCCACAACCTCCTTCTCCTCATCGACCCCAACCACAGCCACAACCACACCCCTATCGAAACTCAACCACAGCAGCGGCAGCAGCAATGCCGGCATACCCTCCACCACCGAGACGAGAACCCCCTCCTCGCCCTCCTCGTCGCAACACCACCCTCGGTCACATGTGATCTTCTTCTTCTTCTTCTCTAGAGTTTCCCTCTCTTCTCCTCCTCCTCGCTTCATCTCTCGCCTCTCTCTCTTCTCCTTCATCCCCTTTCTTCTCTTGTCGCTTCTCTCCTCCTCTCAGCTCTCGGCCGGAAGGAATGGAGGAGGCGGAGAAGGAGCAGGAGGGAGGGGATCATCCTATGGCCTATAACGATTGGAATGAAGAAGAGAGCAATTCCAAAGAAAGTTGGTGAGAAAGTGACGACAATATGAGAGAGGACAGACGGCATCCACCTTGAAACTCGACAACCGACCAATCCTTTATAAACGCGCACAAAGCGGCTTCTTCTTCTTCCTTCTTCTACTGCACTTTTATTATTTGTTTTTTAACAGTTCAACAACAACAAACGTGAATACACACAAAAAATGATCGGAGGAGACAGATTGGAATACAGAGAAAGGCGAGAGATGAGCAACAAGGCGGGGCTGTTCTCCTTGCACGTCGTCAGCTTCCTGCTCACCATCCTTGCCAGCATCCTTCTCATTGCTGGTATGTATTTTTTTTTTACAATCAACAAAAAAAAAATAATTGAAAATTTTTTAATCAAAAACACTTTTCATTAACAAAAATCAAAATTAAAATATTTAACAACAGATTACTACAAATACCTCTCTGTGCGCAGGTACGCTCCCATGGCCGAGTTTCACATCTGGCTGCTGGTGGCCGGGTCGGTCTTCCTCCAGCTGCTCCACCTGGGGCTCTTCACGTGGAGGGGCATGATGGCGGGCACGGTGGACCTCCTCCAGATGCTCAACGTCCTCTCGGCCAGCGTCTGGCTCAACTTCTTCATGTACGGCGTGGGCGTGCGGCGCCAGTGGGAGTCCAAGGCGGCCAACGTCTTCCTGGCCGGCTCCCTGCTGGGCCTCATCTCCCTCTTCCTCCTGCTGGTGGTCAACAGCTTTGCCAAGTATGGGGCCAGGAGGCAGGCCCTTGGCTACGACGAGTATCAGCCTTTGGCCGCAGGTGCTCCCGCTAGAGACTAAACGGGAGGAATGTGTTCATTTGTTCATAGCGACGAAGAGGAAGAGGAAGAGAGAGAGAGAGAGAGAGAGAGAGAGAGAGAGGGAGAGAGAGAGAGAAAGAAAGAAAGAAAGAAAGAAATAGAATAAAGTGGAGCATATATATGCTTCCTTTTTTAAAGAAACCGATGCAGAGCATGTTTTTTTTAAAATGTGTGGTGTACTTGTTCTCTCTCTCTCTCTCTCTCTCTCTCTCTTCTGTTTACGGGTAGAAACAACCAGGCGGAGAACCAACCCTAAGTGCATACATAACGTTTCATTCATGGACATGCAGAATGAGGGGGTGGCAACAGAAAAGAAAGACACAAGGAGAGATCAATGATGGGTGTGCGTGCTACCAAAGCCGCGCGCTTTGAACTTGTTTCAAGGAGGACACGTCGGAGCGAAGGATCTCGCCGTCCAATCTTTGGTTGAGGAAGACGTTGTTCAGATGGTTGTACACTCTTTCCTCCAACCGCAACGGCTTTCCTCTTCGGAATGATACATCCTTTTTATTTAACGACAAAAGAAACGAACAACATTAATGAAAGACTCGCAGAAATGGAAGAGTGGAGAGAGAGAGAGAGAGAGAGAGAGAGAGAGAGAAGAGAGATGGAGAGAGAGAGAGAGAGAGAGAGATGGAGAGAGATGGAGAGAGAGAGAGAGAGAGAGAGAGAGAGAGAGAGAGAAGGATAACGGACCTCTTCACCAAATTGGTCGAGATAAGGGGAGCCCCAAATACAAGCCTTTTCGTCGCTAATAAGAAGCACTCCCGATGTGCGAACCAACAAAAACATGCCAGTGCCTCCTCCGCACGATACCGCATGCTACATAGTGAAGGTGTAAGCAAGCAATAGATACAAAAAACTACGCATAACACTAAAACAAGATAGAATCATACCTCAAAACATTCGCCAACATCAAAAGTGCAACAAGGACTATGAGCGCACAAATAATCGGCACAAATGAGACACACCGCGGCCTTCTTCGGAACGGTTCCACAGCGAGGGCACGTCTCGTGAAGATAAGCGTGAAACAAGTCTTGGAAGAGTTTTGGCGGTTTAACGAGACCGATTGGAGGCCGTAATGCCAATTCTTGGGTTGCGAAGATCTTCCTAGCGTTTACGTAGCGCTGTATAAATGTGATAAAATCTTCTTCCTCTTCTTCTGCAACTTCTGTGCGTCCTTTAGTTTCCTCTTCTTTCTTCTTTTGTGTCTGTTCTTTTATGTCTTCTTCCTCTTGCTCTTGCTCTTCCTCATCCTCTTCTTTCTCTTCTTGCGTTTCTTCGGTAGCTATTCTTGCTTCTTCGAGAACAATGTCCATTTCATGTTGATGAAGTTTTTCATCTTCGAGTCTATCTTGCACTACTGCTTTTCTTTCCAACAGCATTTCCTTCAAGAATCGATGTATCCAATCGTCAGCAATTGAGTGAAACGCAACTGGGCTAGTCTTGAACAAATCGTCTAAATCAGAAGGTAAATGAAGAACTTCACAAAGACGTTCAAACGTTTCTTCAACTGTGTTTTCTTCTTGTTCCTGGTTTCCTTCTTCCTCTTCTTCACCGCTTGGAGAAGCAGTCAGTTTTGAGTCGTGTGCTAAGAAGACTGGAGGATGATCGTTCCATGCTTGAAAGAAGAAGAACACTTGACGAAGGAAAGGAACGCATTGTCGCTTCACTGTCTGGCGCAGTTCTTCTGCGTTGATGGAAGACGTTCTGTTTTGATCTCCAAAGCAGAGAGCAATATGTTGATAGCAGGAGAGAAGAGATTCCAGTGGAGCCACTGTTGGTCGGTGGCTCGTTGGTGGTGGCGATACTGCACCCAAACTAGCTGGTTAGTTATAAACATAAATATTTAAGCAGGGTTAATATTAAAATGAGAAACAAACCAAAATATAAACAGAGAAGAAAAGAAAGGAACCTTGTTGTAGATAAACACAAAGAAGACACTGCACCACATAGCAACTGTAAAATAAGCACAATATAGGCGAGAAAGCAGACAGTGGTTCTTCCAGTTCATCTTCCTCGTCTTTCGCTTGCAAAGCATTACGTAACACGAAGCACAACACCATGGCATCAAAGATGTTAGTGCACAAGACTGGCAAACTCATCCTCTGTAATACAGAGTGGTTACAAGAAGAGAATGGCTCTGGTGCGCTCAAACCCTACAAATTGTTATTCCAACAGTAAGAATAAGAATAGAAGAGAGAACGTGAAGAGAGGAGGAGGAGAGAAGGCAAGAGTAACAAACCATTGAGTAAGACAACAGTGCCAGGCAACGAAGCATGTCGGATTCATCAATAGAAGAGGTGAAGGAGGCAACAACATTGCAGAAGTCTTTGAGAGTGTTCAGCTGAATAGGTTTCAGTTGAGGTATCATTGTTGATGATTGATGTACTCGCGCTCCATCTTTTGCAAGCAGAGAAAAGTGAGCAATGAGCATAAATAGAGAGAACAGAAAACGATCAGACACAGTGTATTTACCAGGTAGCATGGATGCAAGCGCAAGGTCTAAGGCCGCAACGTCGTAGGAGAACAGATGGCACAGATAAAGAGCCATTCTTAGCTCTTCTTTGCGTCGTCTCTCCACCGTTCTTTCCTCTCTCTTTGTATCTCCTTCGCTACTATTGCCACCAAATGCAGAGCCAAACAAAGAAGTGACAGAAGAAAACGGTGAAGAAGCTGTCTCATCTTCTTGTCCCCGTTCTTGATCAGCAGAAGATGAAGGAGCAGATGAAGAAGGAAGAGAAGAAGAGAGTCGCATGAAAGAAGGAATGGCCAACTTTCGATATTTACAAATGCTTTCTATCTGTCGTCCGAACACATAAAGGTGTTGTTTCATCCATTGTTCTTCTTCATGAGTAGAAGTTGAAGAGGCAGAACTCGATTCTTCTTCTGTGTGTTCTCTTTCCCGAAGGCCACTCAGCAATCCTCTTTTGAGAGTATTGTCTAACCACTTTGCAGCAAATTCTGAACTCCACCTCGTATCTTCTTTCTCTTTCTCTTTCTCTTTTTTCGCTTGATGACGCTTGAAATAACGAGAAGGAGAAAGGGGAATGAGAACGTTGGAGAATTGACGACATTGAGGGCACCAGTATTCCTTTAAGTTGCGATTGAGAGACATTTCCAGAGCAGAAAACAGGTCGGTTGCCTGGCGGCGTGTTTGGAGGTAGTTCTCGAAGCATCGCACGTGTATCACGTGACCACAAGAGTAAATCTGAGATCCAATTCGCACGTGACTTCTCCACAAATTCTTAGCAGCATCACGAAGATTCTTTTCGTCACTTTTTCTAGCATTCGATTCGTGTTTACGTTCTTGAGGTTGTTGCTTATCGCTTGAGGTTTCTTCTTCTGCTC
>JAVKOQ010000716.1:0-16800 GCA_031835245.1 Balamuthia mandrillaris
CACCATTGGACTTTAATGTTGGATGCCAAACTTTCTTCACGTGAGATCCTTCCTCACCAACTTTGCTGTCCAACCATTTAGCTGTAGAGAAACATACGAAATAAATAGCCGTAAATGACCAAAAAAAAAATAGAATAAACAAACCAAGTTCAGCAGCAGATTGGGATTGTTGCACAACACGAACAGAAAGAGAACGGAGGGAGCGAAGCAACAACCAGGTCTCCATATTGCCCAAAGCATTGCCTCTGTAATTACGTTCTTGGCGAAGAACTTTGGCCTCTTCCTCAGTCTTCGTTATGATGGCTCCCGCTGTGTTGGTAGGTTTGTCAGTAAAATGAAGGCAGGATTAAACAAAAGACCAGCCGTATACCAGTGAGATCGCTGTGACCAGAGAGAAACTTGGAGCAGCTGTGAACGGTATAGTCAGCACCTTGTGACAGTGGTTTTTGCAATATGGGTGTGGCGAATGTGCTGTCCACCGCCACCTTTGCTCCAATAGCTTTGGCCAACTTGCTAAAGCACAGTCAGAATATTAAGAAAGCTCAGAATAGAGGAGGAAGAGACAGAGAGACCTGTAATAGGGTACGTCTTGCAGGGTGCAAGTTGGATTTTTGGGTGTTTCAAGCCTTCATTGCAAATAGCTTTATGTTAGTCGTTCATAACCAAGAGAAAGAACAGCAAACACACGATACAATGGAAACGTAAGAACACAACTCAACGTAATTTAGAGAGGAACAGAAAGAAGCGTTGAGAGACAGAGAGAGAGAGAGAGAGAGAGAGAAGGATAGAAAGAAAGAAAGAAAGAGAGAAGGATAGAAAGAAAGAAAGAAAGAAACGACAAGAAAGAAAGAAAGAAACGACAAGAAAGAAAGAAACGACAAGAAAGAAAGAAACGACAAGAAAGAAAGAAACGACAAGAAAGAAAGAAAAGAAAGAAAAGAAAGACAGACAGACAGACATAAAAGAAAGACAGAAAGAAAAGAAAAAAAAGAAAGAAAGAAACGACAAGAAAGAAAGAAGGATTGACGACAAAGAACCATATCAAGACACGTTGCTCCTTTCCACTCTCTTCTTTTTCCTTGGCTGCCAGAGCTTCCAGCTGTCCTCCATTGAGGTCTACCACCTTGAACGCTCCTTCGCCAGCATAGGCCTCAATCAATTGCTTCCAGTGCTGCAGGGCATCGTGCACCCCAAAGTAGCCACCCTCAGCAATGTAGACCACCTGCGGCTTGAGCAAAAATAGTAGCGCTGTCACGGTGGACATGCCTGTGGGATAGGTCACAGCATGACCCCCATCCAACTCTCCCAACACCTTCTCCAACCTTGTTCTGGTCATTGTATCTTTTTAAGATGGAGAGAGAGAGAGAGAGAAGAAAGAGAGAGAGAGAGAGAGAGAGAGAGAGAGAAGAAAGAGAGAAGAGTGAATAGACTTGAAGAAGAGACGCAAAAAGAGTAGAAGAGTGCGTACGGGCACGAGAGTAAACGAGGCCATCCGAGTTGCCAGTGAAAAAGGTGGTGGTGAGGTGAAGAGGCGGGGCAACGTCTGGCGTATGCTCCAAGCCGTGGTCCCCATGGATGGAGAGGGTGGCCATGTCCAGCTCCTCCAGCCTTGCGTAACCTTCCATTTCTCCTTGTTTTGTTGGCGGTCTGGAAGATTTCATGTCGTCATGTTGAACACATAAAGTGTAGTTTTTGTCGACAACCATTCAAAAACCAATTTGTTTGGGGTGAGAGTCGAACTGAGACGTGCGACAGAAGAAAGAAAAAGGGAACGAAGAAGAAACGAAGAAGAAAAAACAAATGACGGAAGAAACGGCCAGGTTGGTGTTTGCGGCGGATAAGCTGAAGCATTTGAGGCATGTGGGCTTTGTGGATGAAGTTATGGACATTGAAGAGGTATTTGTTGACACTCACACTTGCCAAAAAAAAAATCTGATGACTGACTCAATCATGGTCTCTCACTGGACAAACAGTTTCTTCACTTGGTGATCGATGAGCTGTGTGGAAGACCGTGCGACTGGCAACAACACTTTCAAGAAAAGACCGAACAGTATAAACTGATCGTGAAAAGCTGTTTAGCCTTTTGTAGAAGAGCCGTTGGTGCTGAACTCGACCGAGACACGGTAATGTTCTCTCGTCCCCTGCTTCTCTCTTTGTTCATCTCTCTTCTGCTTTATTCTTGTTTGTCCCTCAGTCTCTAGTTCTCTCATTTTTCTTGTTCATCTGTTGGGACATGCCGCTTCTTTGCTTCCATTCGTTCTTTTCGTACTTACCTCCTTCCATCCATGGTTATTCTTTCTTGTTTTTGTTCCATTCTCGAAGATTTTGGCAGAGTTGGAAGAGAATGAAGTACCAGAGGAACACATGGACGTCATTGCCGACTGCATTCTCCTTCGTACACACCAAATACGAGAAGCCCTTGGTAGAGACATAACCAAGATATCCAAAAAATATCTCAAAGACTTTGACTGGAAGCTTCAAGTATGTTTTAGTACGACCGAGCGAGAAAGCAAGAGAGAGAGAGAGAGGAGAGAAAAGAGAGAGAGAGGAGAGAGGATAAGAGAGAAGAGAGACCTTCCTCTTACTTCATTTCTAACTTTGGTTCTCCTATTTCAATAACACTAAAAGTTGGCGCTCTCCAGTGATAAAATATCTGTATCAAGAGAGTCTATTCTTCGGTTAAGCCTCTCCCTCAAAGGCGCCAGCGGAACGGACGATGAAGAGGTCCTGTTGGAGCTGTCGCGAGAGGACCTGGACAAGCTTATAGCCTCCCTGCAACAGGCCTCCTCCGCCGCTACCGCTTTGTTCACCTATTCCAAAGACGCTCCTCAACCCCAGCAACAATAAGTGACTGACGACGGAATGCCTAGGCTTGCTTTTAAACAATGCGCTGCCTCCATTCTCTCATACTTATCTATCTCTCCTACTCTCTTCTCTTTGAATTAAGTGGTACAAAGAACGTATTGCGAGGAGCATCAACGTCGGCTATGATCAGGAGGAACCGACTGAGAGGTCAACCTTTGGGACGTGTGGGCAATACATGGCGCCCCCTCACCCCGCCTCCTCGGTTGACCTCTCCTCTGCCCTGGTTGGTCCTGCTCGTGTCGTCGTTACTTACAGTCGACAAAAATAACTTCTTGCAGAAAAGAAGAAAAAGGGAAAATGAGTAGCGGCGGCGGCGGGAAGAACTTGGGAAGAAGCCTGTTTGGCTGGCTCTCCCCTCCTCCTCCTCCTCCTCCTCCTCCTCCTCCTCCTCCTCCTATTACTTCCCCGCTTCCTGTGCCTCTCTCTCACGTGCACGCACTCGAAGCTCTTTCGTGCTGCTTGCTCCTCGAGCTCAGCAGCGGTTTGGAACAGCGCCACCGCGCTGCGGCCGCCACAACGCGCTCACCTCCGCGGCTGCTCCTCCTCGCTGCTCTCATGCCGCTGCCGCTTTTGGCGCTCCGCAGAGAAACTTTTCGTCTTCTTTTGCTGTTGCGGCGGACGCGGCGAAAGAAGGGAGTGAGGATGACGGCGGTCCAGCCAACCAAGTCATTGTGGGGCTCTTGCAGAAAGGCAAAGAGTGGGAGGAACGCACGGACTGGAAGCAGGCCCTCAAAGCCTACACGGAGGCCGTGGACCTGGTGCCCTCCGACCCCAGGGCGTACCTCGCCCGTGCGGACCTGCTCCTTCGGCGAAAGGACTACGCTGCCGCCAAACGCGACTTTCAAAAAGTACTTCGTGAACCCTCTTCTCTGCTCTTCAGTCCTTACTACCCTTCTCTTGCTCTCTCTCTCTCTCTCTCTCTCTCTTTGCTTCTTTGTTTCTCTGCTTCTCTTCTAAGCCTATGTGTTCCATCACTAGGCCACAGAAATGGTGCCGGAGAACCTTCCAAGCTTTGCTTCGTTGGCCAGGTGCGAGGCAGCGCTTGGCAATTTTCAGGAGAGTCTACGGATCACTGAGCACATTCTCTTTGCAAATCCCGCGGTTTGGTCTTCTTACTCCCTCTTCTGCACTGTCCTTCGTATCTTTGGGCCTCTTGTGTTTGCTCTCTCTTTTTCTCACCTTTCGCTCATTGATGGTAATGCCAGTATGGGGATGCACACGGGCTACGAGGAGACGTCTACCAGTACATGGGAAATCTGGACAAAGCCACAGAAGAATACAAAAAAGTGCTGCAGTTGAACCGGCACTCTGTTCGAGGCCTTTTAGGCCTGGGCAGGGTGGAGATGCTGCGCCACAACTTTGCTTTTGCCAAGCAATGCTTTTCTTTAGCCTTTAATCACTCAAAGAAGACGTTGCTTGACATTTGCAACTCGGCGAAGGTGCGTCAAGATAGAGAGTGGGTAACGGACCTCATTGCGAAGCTTCTTGAGTTTGCGGATGTGGCAGCTGCAGCCTCCTCCGTACGAATGTTGGCACAAGAATTGGAGTATGTTGATTTTTCTCTTTCTTGCACTTGTTGCATCTTCGTGCTTCCACTTTCTTTCGTTCTTCTTTCTCTATTCGCTCATCTTCTATATTTGCTCATCTACAGCGACGCCATTTCCATCATAGACGACTCTCTTCACTTCATCGAAACCGCAACCACCTCTCTCTTTTCCTCTAAACAACACCAAAACGACTCTCAAAGAAGAATAACTCTATACCAAGCAATTGGCATCGATATTGCCATCGCTGATCTTCACTCCAAACGAGCGCATTGCTTGTTGATGTTGGGACGAGTGGAGGAGAGTTTGAGGGATTGTCGGCTAGCGCTCGCCATGAACGAGCAACTGCACAGCGTGCATCTCACGCAAGGTCAGGCCTACATGTTTCAAGAGAAGTGGCGAGAGGCTTTGCACTCCCTAGAAGCCTTTCAGCGGTTTCTGTCTTCTCGGTTAGTTTTTCATTTATTGTTTTAGTTCTCTTTTTTTTTTTTCCTGACCATGAATACAAAAACAGGAAAAAGGTGAGAGAAGATAAAGAAGAGGAACAACAACGAGCAGGATTACAAGCTCTCATCAACGAATGTAAATCTCACCTGCCAAATAACTAACAACAATCTTACCAACAACAACCAGTATAACGTCTCCTCTCTCCTTCTTCTTGTTTCTTTGCTCTCTTCCTCCTTCTCCTTGCTATTCTGCTCTTCACTCTGCTTTAGCAGAAGTCGAAGGCCAAGAAGGAGGACGCTTCTGAAGAAACGCAGCAATACCCTCCTGCGCATCAGGCAGCAATGCATTCTGGACCATGACCGGCTCCGCCACGTTCTCATAAGCCCTGCCAGCATCCCACCCTTCCTTCATCTGCCGATAGAACGCTCTCTTGCCCAACGCGTTTACCGCCGCGCTCGACTTTGTGATCTTCTCCAACACCTTCCACGTCTCCTTCTCCAACTCTTCCTTCACTCTCTCTTCTTCTTCCTCTCTTTCTTTCGCTTCTTTGCCAGATGATGAGGGAGAAGGAACGACACGGTTGACGAGACCAAAGAGATAGGCCTCATTGGCGGAGATGGGCTCGCCAGTGAGGAGCATCTCCATGGCTTTCTTGGAGGAGGAGAGCGAACGAGCGATGGCCACGCCGGGCGTCGTGCAGAACAGACCAATCTTCACGCCGGGCGTGGCGAAGGCCGAGCGCTCCGTGGCGATGACGATGTCGCAGCTCGCCACCAGCTGTGCTCCTGCTGCTGTGGCCAGGCCATCCACTTTATGGAGGAGGAGGAGGAAGATGAAGAGAAGGAAGAACGTAAGACATAAGAAGGAAGCAGAAGGAAGGAAAGAGACATAAGGAGAAGGAAACCTTGTGCGATGACAGGCAGAGGCAAAGCACGAATGGACTGCATGACCTCGGAGCAAAGCCTGAACAACTGCTGATAGTATTCCTGCGTTTGGCCGTGCAGCTCCTTGAGGTTGTGGCCAGAGCTGAAGACGGAGCCCCCGCCCGATGGGAGCGCCCGGAGGAGAACGGCCCTCATGCTGGAGTCCTGCCGCAGGTCGTTCAGTATCTCCTGCAGCTGTTGCAACGTGGACATGGACAACGCGTTTCTTGTCTTTGGGCTTTGTTTGTTCGTTTTAGATCAATGAGAAGTGAAAAAGGGAGGAGAGGGTGGTGGTCTCCTGATCCAGAAGAAAAAAGCAAAAAAAAAAAAACGATGCGCACTTGTTGAGGGTGACGGTGGCTACGCCTTTGGTAACGTCTTTGTGGAGAAGGACGGCAGGCGAGCTCTGCGGTTGGGAAGGAGAGGAAGACGGAGAAGAGGAAGAGTAGCACAGCTTTTGTGTTGCTCGTCTGTGCTCATTGTCGCGATTGAGGGAACCACCCACAAGGGTGGTTGTGGTTCGGCGCCGGGCCTGAGCGTGAGAGAAGGCACAGGGGGTGCTTGCTCTGCTGCTGTTGTTGTGGCGGACAACCCTCTTGCCCCAGAGCCACGCGTTCGCTCCCCTTGCGGAACGAAGCACAGGAGGAGAGGCCTTCATCTCTTCACAATATATTTCTATATTTTTCACTGTTAAACGGACATGAGATAGGACATGATCCTAGATACGAGCATGGACATGAGCATGGATGTGCGACAAGACAGGAGAGAGGATAGTGGACATGAGCATGGATGGGAGCCAGGACAGGAGAGACAAAATTTGTATTTATATTGTGTTTTCTGAGATCTGTGCGTTGGATTGCTTCAAAAGTTTACGGTTTCTTCATGATCCAAGTCTTCCTTGCTCGCTTTCTTCGCCCTGTAGTGCTTGACCGCAAAGAAGCCAATCACTACAACCACCACCACCAACAACCCGCCCACCGAAAGACTCAGGGCCACCGGTAATGCCACGTCTTCTGCTCCATCATCTCCCTCCTTGTGCCCTTGCGAAGATGCTTCGTCCACCACCCCATCCTCCGCTCGATCTTCTCCATCGTCCACACCTGCCTCCTCCCCGAACAGAATGCTCAGGTCAGGATCGTAGTAGAGTGATCGAGCTCCTCCAAAGATAAACTCTATGTCCTGACCCATGATCTCTCCATCAACGACGTATAAATCCCTTTGAACAGCATCCGGCACCTCAAAGCCCCATTCGGATTCAGGTAAAAGCTCTCTGGAGCTGCTTGGAGGATCTTGCACTGAAAACATGGTCTACAGGCGACAAGAATGGAGAAAGATACATGTGAGCAGGAGAAGGAGAAGGAGAAGGAGAAGGAGAAGGAGAAGGAGAAGGAGAAGGAGAAGGAGAAGGAGAAGGAGAAGGAGAAGGAGAAGGAGAAGAAGAAGGAGAAGGAGAAGGAGAAGGAGAAGGAGAAGGAGAAGGAGAAGGAGAAAGAGGAGGAGAAGGAGAAGGAGAAGGAGAAGGAGAAGGAGAAGGAGAAGGAGAAGAAGGCACAAACTTGAATGAACGTGACGCTCATGAAAGGTTCTTCCCTGGTCCGTATGACCAGAGGGATTTGATACTGGCTAAATTTTGAAGCAGGGCCAAGGTTGAAAACGCCCAGTTCCGTCGTGTTGTGTGCAGGACGGCTCAAGTAATAACGGTTCATCGTGGTCATACCAAAGTATCGATCGGGCTCCTCCGTTATGTTAAACATGAGAGGTGAGTAATTGGTGATATTAACGGAGAACTTCAAGCCTCCTTTGCTGAACTGGATCACTCGCGTCTCAATGCCGTTACTGTTGGTGTGGACCGTACGGTGTGACAACACCAAACGAAGGGGTATGAGGAAAAAGGAAGAACAAAGGGAAAGGAAGAAAGGAGCGAGAGCACAAGAGAGGGCGTGCAAAGATAGAAGGAGTGAGGAGGGCGTGGACGTGGGAAGCAGGGAGTAAAAGGGAAGGCATACGTCATAGAAACTGTACGATCTTCAAACAAGTCCTCAAACGTAAACCGAAACACGGCCTCTCCCGCAAAGTCATTCGTGGTCCAAGTGATCCTCCTCCCCGGCTCCACCTCCTCCAACTGCCAAGTTACGTTCCTCTTCAGGTCCATAAGCGGGCCCAGTCCTTCCTCATCGTTGCAGTTCACCATCTGATAGCCCAACGTGGAGGTCTTGCAGCAGTAACAGTTCACCTTCTCTTGAAAGTGAAGAATGTCCCACACGAAATAATCTTCGCGAAGGACCGTCCCGTTTTTAGTCTTAGGGTAGAGCCGAAGCGAAGGGCCGTGCTCGAGCCATTCGGCGAGATACGCCTCGCCGTCTATCTGCGTTACGGCGGCGGCTGCAAAGGCGCCATTATAAAAGTGCAAGCCAAGAAGAAGGAAGAGGAGGAGAGGCAGAGAGGCGAAAGGCTTGAAAGCTAGTTCTTGCGCTGACCGCATTCTACTTGGTTTTTTTTAACAAAAAAAAACTGTTGTAATGCTGCTTTGTTGTTGTTGTTTGGGCAGTACGTCGGCTGCCGGCAAGAAAAGCCGAAGTTGGCTAGCAGGGGAGGGTGCAGAGAACAAACTTTAACAGTTTGTGGGAGTATCGTTTGCGTTCACTTTATTTGGTGGTTATTCCACGAATACAATCAGCAGCATAGCTCTATAATGACTGTAACTCATATTGCATACCAAAAAGCGAAAAGTTACCCAAATATGGGACCATTTGAATAAATAAATAAATGTTACTTAGGTGTTATTTATCTTTCTTTTTATTCACAACCATGAACTATTCACATGATGTTGTTCTTTTGTTTTTTTCGGGAGCACCCATCAAGGGCCTTGCTTCGTCCCGGTTCTTCCGCTTGTTCCCGTGCAGCCTGCTCGTTCACACCCACTTCCCTTCTTCCTGCGGCTTATTGTATCTCAATGGTATGCCTCTTGGCCACCTCCTCCTCCTTCGGCTTGGGGATGCTCACCTCCAACACCCCGTTCTCGAACTTGGCCTTCACCTGGGAGGGGTCGCACCCCTCCGGCAGGGCGAACCTCCTCGAGAAGTACCCGTAGCTCTGCTCGATCCTGCGGTACTGCTGCCCTTTCTTCTCGTCCCCTTCCTCCTTCTTCTGGCTGAACCTCTTCTCCCCTGTGATCGTGAGGAAGTCGTTCTTTAGCTCCACCTTGATGTCGTCCTTTTTCACTCCGGGTAACTCGGCGTGCACGGTCAGCTCGTTGTCGCTCTCGCTGACATCCACGCGAGGGGTCCAATGCGTGGTCCTGCCCAGCTCCGCCATCGGGTCGAAGACGTCCCGGTCGAAGAAGCCTGCGAACGGGTCCCTGAGCATGCGGTCCATCATGGTGAACGGAGAGGCGGAGAGTCGGCTCCATGGGCTCAACGCAGAGCTGAAGGGGTCGGCAAAGAACTCATCCTCGTCCTCGTCCTGGTCTCTCATTCGAGCTAGGTCTCTTCTTCGGCTTCTTCTTCTTCTACCTTCCCCGCCTTCGCTCTCACCGCCAGATACTTCCACGGAGGTGTCCTTTTTCTCGTTCTCTGGTTGCTTTTTTTCGTTTTCTTGTGGAGTCTCTGCAGCGTAGAACCTCTTTTGCACACGCTCCTCGTTGAAGAGGGGAGAAGTGGCGGAGCGAAGCGCGGAGCAGGAGGTCACTGGAGCGAGGATGCCCTGTTGGTGACGAAGGGCCAGAGTGTCTGGACGTAGTCGAAGCAGTGAGGCTGATGGTCTGCTCAGCGTCGTGAAGTTACGCTTCATTGGGTTCATTGATGTGCTGTGTTTTATGTGTTGTGTGTTCGTTTTGTGCGTGATTAGCGATTTTAAGACCGAACGAACCGAGATGCCCGCTTTTATAGTTTCATATTGGTTGTAGGTGAAGGCCCCGCTTCGCTCCTTCCTCACGTTCTGATTGTGGCGTGGATTTTCGTCCGGTCTTCCTTCAATCTTCTTTCTCCATTCTGCTGTACGGAAATTTAGACGAAATTCATTTTACGAAGTTTCCAATGCAATTTCTTGTGTCGTCCCGAGGGTGGACAATCCGCAATTTTGTTTTACTGTTACACTTTTTTTCTGAAGAGAAAAGCAACAAAACTATCCTGCTGGTGAGGATGGTTCGGCTGCCCACCATCCCACCCATCCACTCGGGTCCAAAGTAAAGAGGAGAGAAGAAGGAGAACAAGAAAAAAAAAAAAGAAAACGGTTTCCTCCCCTCTTCATCCAACCCAAAAAGAAAAATTCGAACCACCACACCATCAATGCGAGCTGGGTCCATACTTACGATCCCAAAGGTCATCTGGAATCGAAAAGTAATCGTCCAAAGGCTTGCTGCCCAACGGGAAGTTGAAAAAAGCTGGGGTGCCATCCTTCTCGTAGGAGGTGCCCTCCCGCCTCACATCAAACTCCCACCGGCCCACAAAGTAGGTGCCGTCCGGCCAAGTCATCTTGCCTTGGGGGCCATGCCGCTTGCCCTCGTTCCAGGGACCCTCATAGCAGCAGCCGTTGGGCCAGGAGTACTTGCCCATGCCGTGCTTCTCCCCCTCGGTCCACTCGCCGTCGTAGCACCGCCCATCGGACCAGGTGTAGACACCACGCCCGCTTTGGAGCTTGTTCCGCCACTCCCCCTTGTAGCGGTGGCCCGAGGGCCAGGTGTACTCCCCAAAGCCCATGCGGTGGCCCTCCTCCCAGTCCCCCACGTATGTGTCTCCGCATGGCCAAGTCTTGTACCCAAACCCATGTGGATTTCCTATAGATATAAGAACATTGATGAGTCCATTGAACTAAACTCTTATTTACACTCTGTTCTCTCTTGCTATGTCTTCCTACTTACTCGCTCCCTCTCTCTGTCTCTCTGTCTCTTTGTCTCTCTGTCGCTCTCTCTGTCACTTTCTCTTTCTCTTTCTCTTTCTCTTTCTCTTTCTCTTTCTCTTTCTCTTTCTCTTTCTCTTTCTCTTTCTCTTTCTCTTTCTCTTTCTCTTTCTCTTTCTCTTTCTCTTTCTCTCAGCATATTTCGAAAGAAATGTACCATCTTTCCATTGACCCTCGTAGACGTCGCCTTTGTCCCATGTCTGCTTGCCTTGTCCTTCTCTCTTTCCGTTAACGAATTCCCCTACGTAGACTGCTTCCTTCCACGTTTGCGTGCCAAAGCCGTGGAACTTGCCATCCTTCCATTCTCCCTCATAGTTTGTGCCGTTGGTGCCCACTCCCGTTGCGTTGGTTACTTCTGGTTCTTTATATAGCACCTTTTTTCAAAAAGAGAAACGAAAAGAAGAGAAGGGAGAGTTTGTTTTCAACGTTTGTTTAGCAGGAAAGAGCAAGAAGCACTCTTACAGTTTTGCTTCTATAGAACCATAACCACGACTTTTCAGGAGGCTTTTGCACTTCAGCTCCGTGGTCTATGTGCGTTTATATTCAACTTCGATGAGCAAAAAATCACAAACGAACGACAGAAAAAAAAAACCAACAAAAAAGAAGAGAAAGAACGGAGAGGCATAAATACCCCGATATACGAGCGCCTTCCAAAAGTAGTCTTCTGTGGTGAGATAGTACCAGCGCTTGCAAACAGGAGCAGCAGAGAGGCCCACGTCCTTTCCATTCAGCCAATAGAGCACCATAAATAAGATCTCGTCAGGAAACACCTCGTTGATGGAGACAGGTGCCGAGTCCTCTTCGTCCTCATAGTCATCCGACTCGTTGCATTCTGCCTCATGCCGCTCTTCTGGCTCTATTGCTGTAGCGAGCCCTTTGAGGAGAGCGGAGCCGCAGCGAATCCCATGTCGTCCCAACCGCAGAAGGGGAAACGTCTTGTTGGTGGACAACAACAACCCTTTCTCCTCCTCAAAGGAGCTTTCCTCTCCGAGATCCATGTCCATGCACACCCTCATTGGGATGGCTGCCGAAGGGGTGAGTTGTGGTGAGCCATCGGCAGACGAAGAGAGCAAGGACAGGGCCATGGAGTCGCAGTCGGATAGCAGATCCTCTTCCTCTTCTTCGAGCTCTTCTGCGCCGCTGAACTCGGTCGAAGAGGCTTCTTTCCTCTTTCGGTTTACCAACGGTAGTTGGTCTTCTTGCCTTCTTTCGGCAGAGTCGGTGTGCAAGAGCAAAGGTGGGGTAGAGGTGGAAGACATTTTTCTTCGCCGTTCGTCGTTTCGTCGCGCAGGCACAACAAGGTTCTACGGCAGGCGAAAAAAAAAGTTCTGATCCGGAGAAGATGTGTTTCCGCAGTTGAACAAAAAAAAAAGAAAAGAACACAAGCGAGCTCTCTCCCCTCCCCTATCCTCCCTGAGTTTGTGCTGGTGGGCGTGAGTACTATTATCTTTGTCGGAGTGTGTGTGTGTGCGTAACCAAACAAAAAAAACGGAGGGAAGCAGAACACAATAACAAAAAACGAACGAAACGAACCCCGGACTGTCAGACATGTCTTGAGGTTTCCCCCTCATTTGTTGCCTGTTGTTGTTTGGTGGTGTGGAAATTTGTAACTTTGTCCAAATGTAGGGATGCACAACAGGCCTTTATTTGGGTTTTCACGCGGGGGAATAGAGAAACGCAGGACTAGGATGGTGGGAAAAACACGTCCGGCTTTTTATTTGGTGGGTTTGTGTGAAGGCCCCTGGACGGTTCCTGTCTGTGGGACAGACGATGCGGTTATCAAATTTTCGGCAGATAAGGGACAGATAGAGTCCAATCAAAATTCAAAAAATTTCGCTATGTAAGATCAGATCAGAGTTTCAAACCACAAGAAAGTAGAAGGCGAAGAGGAGGAAAGAAAGCCAGTAGCAAGACGCAAAATGGTAGAAATAATGTAGCGCCAAGACGGACCGTCTGCTTTACAGTGATGGTGTGATGGTTGTTACAGCTGAGACCGTTTTGTTGTTTTCTGCTTGCAGCGACCAGCTTTGAAAAAAAAGAAGTAGAAAAATAAAGAATGGACTACAAACCTCATCATCTCCCGGAGGAAGAGGCGCAGGAGAAACGTTTGGAGAGCGAGCTGAAGCACCGGCATGACAAACCGCTGTTTAAGGTGGGTCTGGATCCCTCCCACCTCCTCCACAGCGAGGACACCACGCAGGAGGAGCGGCAGGCCGAGCGCGAAGGCTTCCACCACGCTAAGCTCCCGCCGGGCTCCTTTGGTAAGCCCCTGGTGGGTCAAAACCTGTCCCTCATCCGCGACGGCTACGATTTTTTCCTTCGCAAAAGCCATGCCCCCGAGAGCGGCCGCTACACCCCGCTCTTTAGAGCGCACCTCATGGGGGAGAGGGCCATCGTCATCGCCGGCGCCAAGGAGGCCAAGCTCTTCTACGACGAGAACCTTGTCACTCGGGCCGGCGGCTATGCCAAGCAGCTGACCAAGTACTTCTTTGGGGCAAACACCATGGTCACCATGGATGGGGAGGACCACCGGTGCAGGAAGGCCCAGGTCCTCGCCTCGTTTGATGTTGCTCACCTGCGCAGGTACCTCGTGCTCTACGGCTCCATCCTGGACAAGTACCTGCAGCGATGGAAGGAGAGGAGCTCCCAAGGGGGCACCATCAAGTGCAGTGAGCAGTTCATCCAGATGGACACGGAACTGGCCATGGCTTACGTCCTGGGCATCCACGACCCACCACTGACCGAGGTAGAAAAGAGAGCCACGCAGCTGGTGCACATCATGGAGATTATTGGCGCCGCTATCTTCCCCGTTGAGGTTCCCGGCTTTCGTCAGTCCAAAGCGGGCAAGGCCAGGAGGAAGCTCAGCAAATGGCTCATGGGATTGGTGAAGGAGACTAAGAGAAGACTGGATGAGGGCCAAGAAGTGGGTACGTAACGCCAAAACGAGAGAGAGAGAGAGAGAGAGAGAGAGAGAGTCTAGCGAAACAGTCCTAATTTATAGGTCTGTGTTGACAGAGGATTGCTTCTTGAAATCGATAGTCACGGGAACGGATATCGAAGGCAAACACTTCCCAGAAGAAGTACAGGTGGAAGAACTCATCAACGCCCTTAGACCTACAATGCTTGTGGGTATGTTATTTGTTTTCACAATCATGTTGTTTCTTTTTATGAAAAGAAATTCTTTCTGTGTTACTGATAACAAAATTGAACATTAGGCTATCTTCAAACGTTTATGCTTCATGCTTTGCACGAGTATCCGCAGGTGGTGGAATCAGTTAGTCAAGAGCTGAACAATCTCCTCTCTGACTACTCTCAGAGAAACCGGAATGACGAGACAGGGCATTCATTCTACAAGGACTCTGACTTTCTTGAGGGAATGAATTACTGCGAATGCTTTATCAGGGAGGTCAAGCGCTTCTATCCTTGCATCCCTCTCTTGTCCGCCCGTGTGAAGAAATCCTTTGAGAACGACGGCTACTATTTCCCCAAGGACTATTTGATGGTGCTCGCTATTCACGCTATCCATCGAGACCCACGTGTGTGGGACGAGCCTGATCGCTTTGATCCGCTTCGCTGGGAGAGAAAGGAGAATGAAAGGGAGGACCCGTTGTTCACCCTCGTGCAACATGGTAGTGTGACATTCGTGTTTTCTCCTTTTTCTTTTTATGCTTTTCTTATCTCTCCTTTCCTTTGTCTTGCCCATGTTTCTCTAACACAAATCAAAACAACAAAAAAGGAGGAGGGGACGTAAAACAGACTCACAGATGTGCAGGCGAGCATCTCGCCACGTTGATGATGAAAGCCACCGCGGCACGCCTCATTCGTGACTTTGAGTGGGACTGGCCGACGCAGAGGTTCACCATCTACAACGACGAGATGCCCACCCTCCCGGTGGATGGCATGCTCATCGCCAACTTTAGGGAGAGAAAATAGATCAGCAGCAAACATTTTTGTCGACTATCCAACCAACGAAAAATCAAAAAATCAACTGATCGATCATTGATCTGTCTACAATAAATGTTACGAAATATTATGGGACCACATTCCAAACATTCCTTCCAAAAAAATTCCGTTTCGTCTTTTATTGTCGACTAAAGGAAAATAAAAAGAAAGGGAAGGAAGGAGAGCAACCAGCTGCCGTTCTTCTCTTCTTCTTTGTTTGGTTTCAAATGGCTCTACAGGGAGGGATCTTGGAACGCTTTTGGGAGCTCGCCAATTTGGACCCCGCCAAGCGACACAGCGGAGCGAAGGAGTTGATCGGCTCGCTGGTCGAGCTGCAGCAGCGGAGCGAAAAGACCGCTGCCGCAGGGACGGAGTGCTGCCAGGAGCTGACGTACTCGGTGAAGCGTTTGGTGAGAGGATTGGCATCTTCTCGCGAAGGAGCTCGTCAAGGCTATGCTTTAGCACTCACTGAGGTATTTTTTTTTTTCGCTTTGTGTTTGAAAAAAAGCTGAGAAACTGATTTTTTTTCCTTTGCTGACCATCAAACCAAACAAAAAAGTTACTACACACTTTTCCGATAGTTACCATCGACTCCGTTTTCAAGCTCATCGATGAGAATCTGATCCCCAGCAACAATGCCAAAGGCCAGGTCCGTTCTTTTTTTTTTTTGCTATTTCTCTCTTTATCCTTAACACTCATCTTTCTCTCTTTAAAACCGTTTCCACAGGAAGAGAAAGATGCCCACTTTGGCAACCTCTTTGGCCTCCTCTCCATCATACGTTCACAACGCCTAAACCTCATCCAAACGACCCCATCTGCTCACCAGCAAAATGGTCACTCCGAAAAACCAAAAAAGCAAAAAAAGCAAAAGAAAGGAGAGGAGAAAGAGGAAACAACCGGAGGAGAAGCAGCTGACGAGAAAGAAAAGTTGGCGGAAGAAGTCGTGCGAAGACTGTTTGAGCTCTCCTCCAAAAAGTCTTTCCTGGCGGAAGTCTGCCACTGCGCCATCAGCGGCTTTCTCGAGCAGTTAACACAGCGATGCTTTGAGACGCACGTCCTTCCGTTGTTCCTTCAGCACGTCCTCCCTGAGGGCAAGAAACCCAGCGAGCTCTCTCCGGAGAGCCTCGCCCTTGCTATCGCTTTCCAACAACGTTTCACTGTACGTATGAACATATGTATTTCCCATTTGCGTTGTTTTCCAATTTTTTTTAACAATTCATGTAGTTCGACATGCGAAAGAGTTGTGGTGCTCCATGGGCCACTGGCGACATCCTTCAACCCTCTAACCTCTCCCCAATGACTCATGCCTGCAAGGAGTCGCTTTACGTTCACCCCAAAGTGCATTCCCTGTGGGATGCCATCCTTGCTGCTGCTTTGCCCCAAGCAGCCGATCACCAAAAACGCTCTCCCAACTATGACTTTTTGGTGAAGCTGTGGGCTGCGATTGCTGAACGTAAACCATCTTTTTTTTGTTTATCTTTTGATTTTTTTGTTGTTTCCATTCTTATGTGGTCGAACTACCACCAACTTACGTTTAATGTTCTGTTCGTTTTGTAGGTCATTTCTTTACCGGATCGTATCCAGCCAAGTATTTAGGATTTGAGTTGTTCAAGAGGATAATTCCCCATTTACCAGCTGAACATGTGCCCAGTCTTTTCACAAAGGGATTCTTACGTTGTCTCATCAATAATCTGTCATCTGCTGAAAACTTTTTGCACGATGCGGCAAAGAACGTCGTACGTTCTTCTTATTGGTCTTCTTCTTATGTTATTTCTTCTTTGCAATTCCTTTATTCATAAAAACTTATACAATGTTTATTTTTCACAGCTTCCAATTATGACCACCGCAGCGGAAAAAGATATGCAAGTACGATTAGCAATTGTGTTGCAGCTTACGGTACTTCCTCTGCTCTCGTCTCCTCAGCTCTTAATTTCACTGACACTGCTTTTAAAAAAAGGGAGCGAACGGAAACAAACAGTTTGATACCATCACAAAAACGCACACTGTTCGTCAACTGCTCAACGGATTGAACTCGGAGGGAGTTCAACAGTTTACTGCTCATTTGCAAGATATCTTTTTGACTGCCGGAGGAACAAAGACCATGGAAATAGAGGAAGAGGAAGAGGAAGAAGAGAAGCAACAAGAAGACACAGAAAAGAAAATTGACGGCATTCGGTTGTGGG
>JAVKOQ010000717.1:0-16744 GCA_031835245.1 Balamuthia mandrillaris
GAGCTGACGTTGATGCTCTTTGTTGTTGGTGGAGTCGTTGTTACCGGAGTAGACCTCTTTCTCCAGTTCCAACAACACTCTGCCATGATAGTACAGAACTTGAAAGGATTCGGTGTTGGAGCTCATGGCAGACTCGAACCTCAGTTTGGCGCAGTCCAAAAGACGGATGCTGCTCAGCAGATGAAGTTCCCTCCACTTTTGTTCTTCCGAGAAGGAAGTTGGAAACGCAGCGGAAGCCGCTGAAGAAGAGGAAGAAGAAGCTTGGTCGATGGAGAGAAAGAAGGATTTGCTGCTGTGTTGGGCCGCTTGTTTGAAGAGAGCTTTCCCTTCTGCCACATCCACCACCGTTTGATATTTCACTAAAGGATTGAGAATGAGTAACAAAGGCCGAAAGAGAAAGAGAGTAAGAGAAAGTGATTGGAGGTTACCTCTAGCTCCAACTTCTTTGAGATCCGGTTCAAGAAAGTGGAAATGAGTGGGTGCAGCGGAAAGACTAACCCATGCTTGTGAACTCAGACGAATTCCTGTCTATAAAACAAGTAACAATTACATGAGAATCAAAAAGCAAACGAGAGAAGAAGAAGAAGAAGAAGAAGAAGAAGAAGAAGAAAAACAAGAAGAAGAAGAAGAAGAAGAAGAAGAAGAAGAAGAAGAACAAGAACAAGAACAAAAAGAAGAAAAATAACAGGAAGAGGAAGAGAAACCATTTCGCACAAACGCTGAAGTAAGAGCAAAGGAATATTCTTATACTCAAAGATGGTATCAAAGAGAAAGCCTTTGTGATTCATTTCTTCCTCGAAGAGAGCGTCTGGTCCAAACTTTTGCCGGATGCCATTCTTGATGTCGTTCTCCCAAAACTGCATTCCTTCTTTACAAAGTTGAAACGAACAGTGAGAACGGAACGACACACTGAAAGCCTCAAAACTTACCAGAGGGAGAGCCTCCACAAAACAAAAGGTTGAGCAGCTTCAACACCTCGAAACGAATTGAGCCGCGAGAGGGGTGCCTCAAATGCTTTCTGAAGATGCATTTCACCACTCTGACCACCATTTCCACCAACAACAACGTGTTCATGGCAGAAGACATCCCGTTCTCCAACTTGCTTTCATAGTAGCTTCTCGTTTTAGATATCATGGAGGTTGAGGAGAGTTCGGGGTTGTGCAGGAGAGGATGCCAAGGAGAGGAAAGAAAAGAAAGAAAACAGTGGCGAACGCGGCCGATGTGACGAACGTTAATGCCATGCTTGTGCATTTCCACTATCAAAGCCTTCAAACTGTTCTGATCGACCGAGTCGGTCAGAATGTTGCGAAGAGTGACAGTGTCACGGTTCTGGGCCTGCTCTAGTATCTTCAAAAGAGATTCGTTGTGCTTGCTGCTGTCATTGATGAAAGTGATGAAGTGTTTGGCGTAGCTTTTGGTGTATATCTTCCTTGCGAAAGAGGGAATAATGTTGGCGAAGAGACGTTCTGTGGCTTCGTTAACGTCTTTGTTGTATTTGGGGGCTCTTCTGTCCATACGTTGAAAACCGGAGAGCGCATCCGAGCTTAAGGGTACTTTGTTCCACCGTACCAACTCTGCCATTTTTTTTAATTGTATAGTTGCAATAGGGAGTTAGGAGTTCGTGTTTCTATAGCATCTCGTTTCTTGTTCTTCTTCTTCTTCTTCTTCTTCTTCTTCTTCTTCTTCTTCTTCTTCTTACCTGGTCGTAATAGTTTGTAAAAAATAGAACGAATGTCCCATCCGTCTCTCCTGTTGTGTAAGTTGGAAGGAAAAGAAAGTTTAGAACAGAAAAGGTTGCGAGAGGCAAAGGTAGAAGAACGAAACTGTTCAGGAATGCCTTCTGGCGGGAAGACACGAGCAAAGTCGATGACATAGTTTTTGCCATCTCTTCCGATGTGACCTTCAATCTATTCAATCCTTTGGTCAAAGAACAAATAGAAGAACAACAACGAGAAGAGGTATAAGAGAACAAAAGATACATCAGCAGGAACAGCGATAATGTGATGCCCAACTTGATGAGGTTGCAAGTTGAGTCTCTCTGCTACAGTCCTCATCGCGCGGTCCATTTGAGGGCTGCTATTGTGAATGCTTTCGCCTCCGTCAGCCGTGCCGTAGACTATGGTTTTGGCAGATATCGGCAGCTGTGCAATTGCCACAAGACGAAACCCCAAGTAATCTTTTGTACACATAAGTTGAGAAAGGAGGAGGAGGAGAAGGAGGAAGAGCAGAAAGAAAAAAGATGGAAAGTACCAATTAGAACCATGAGAGGGATGTTGATGTCTTGCACAGCAGCATCCATGAATGCAATGGAACCTTTTTGATCCAATGTTATTCATTCGCTCTAAACCATCAACCAAGAAAACACACCTTTGAGCTCGTGTCCGCCAGACTTCATTGCTTTTTCATCATCGGGAGCGTCTATACCGTACATCCAAGTAGGAGGGCTTGAGCCTTTTTTGTCGCTTCTCAGCACATCCACCGCATACTTGAACCATATTCCATGGCTAAGAAACTTCTCTCCTCCAGCAACGCCACTCTAAACAGGCAGCGTAGAAGCAAAGCAAAGTAATGGTAAGGCAAAGAGAGAGAGATATGGAGATGGAGATGGAGAACGAGAGAGAGAAAGAACAAGAAGAACAAGAACAAGAACAAGAAGAAGAAGAAGAAGAACAAGAACAAGAACACGAACAAGAACAAGAACAAGAAGGAGAAGGAGAAGGAGAAGGAGAAGAAGAAGAAGAAGAAGAAGAAGAAGAAGAAGAAGAACAAGAACAAGAAGAAGAAGAAGAAGAACAAGAAGAACAAGAACAAGAACAAGAACAAGAAGAAGAAGACGAACAAGAAGAAGACGAACAAGAAGGAGAACAAGAAGAACAAGAAGAACAAGAATGAGAAGCCGAGAACAAGAGAGATGAAAGAGCAAAGGAAAGGAGTACAGTGAAGGGAGGGATGATCTTTTGTTCGTTCGGCAAATGCCTTTCGTTGATGATGATACGACCCAATGCCTCTATAGTGTTTTTAAAGGAAAAAGAAAACATTTAGAAAAAAGTAAAAAGAAAAGGAATAGAAAAAAGAAAAAAAAAAAAGAAAAAAACGAACCAGCAGTGTGCAAGAAGTCTTGAGCGTGTCGGTAAAGCAGTTGCAGCTTTTCCAAGGAGGGCGACCTCTCCAACAGCTCCAAAAACTTCCCGTTCCAATCGTGCACGCTGTTGTAGGCAACAGCGGCCGCCTCGCTCCCGTCGACACTCCAGGAGAGACTTGTGATCAGGTCATCTTTGCTGACGTTCAAAGAGGAGCAAGTAGAAGCGGACGCGGAGGAAGAAGAAGAAGTGTACACCAGCTCGTTCTTCACGCCAGAGAAATCGGCTCTTCGCGCCTCGATGAGCTTTTGCTGCTGAATGAACCTTTGTCGAAAACTGGTGCCGGTTTTCTTTGCTCCCCCTTTGAGCCCTCCGGGCAGCTCCGTCCTGGTGGTGGCAGCGCTGGAAGAGGTGAGACCCGGCTTGGCCGACCGCTGCGAGTCGTTTTCCTCCTCGCTTGGCGAGGAAGAAGAAGAAGAAGAAGAAGAAGAAACAGTTTCATCAGCGCTAGCCTTTCCGTTCATTTTGTTGCGGTGGGAGAAGTGCACCAGTTGGTTGTTTATATAACAACAGTGACCCGCAAATACAAGGCGTTACCTTTCAAACTTTTTCCAGATTCATCGGTTTTGATTTCTGATTGGGTCATTTCATTCATCGTGATCAATGATAAATGAAATGACCCAATCCGTGTCGACATGATCTGGTAAGGCAGACTGTTAAGACTGTGTTTGGTAGCGTGCAGCTATAACAAACTTCATCCGGCAAAGCTCCATCCTCACGTGTTCGTTTTGCATTATCCACTGAAAGGGATCGGTTCTGAAACAGATTGTATTTATTTTTTAAGATACATTCATAGGAGTTCAAGTTGAAATGGGTGCGTCCGGTGCCTGACTAACAAATACAGAGAGTCCACCTTGCTTTTTTGAGTTAAAAAACAGAAGTCTCTATCACAGCTTCTGGAGGATTCCAGTAAAGACGTGCCTGTCGCCATCCATCTTCTCCGTCACCGACAAACGAACAGACAGCATGGTGCCATCTTTGTGTTGGGCTACCACATCCCTGCCCCTGCCAATGATCTTGGCATCTCCCGTCTTCAAGTAGTTTTTGATGTAGCCATCGTGCATCCTGCCTTGGTCTGGTGGCATGAGCATGGAGATGTTCCTGCTGACCACCTCGATGAGGGTGTATCCCAAGAGTTGAGAGGCTGCCTCGTTGAAGGCATGTATCTTGCCGGTCTGATCGATAATGATGGCTGGAACGACCAGGTTGTCCAACACCTCTCTTTCTTGTTGCAGGATTGATTTTTTGGCTTCCAGCTCTTCTTCAACCTCTCTTATGATAGCTTTGTATTAAAGGGAGAGAGAAAGAGTAACAGGAAGGTAAGTAAAACAAATAAAACAAAAGAGAAACAAGAAAAAAGTGAGTTCTACCAGTAAACAGCTTTCTGGTGGCACTAAGTTGTTGTTCGGTGACGCTAAGGTGTATAGGAATGAGGGAGCCGTCTTTGGTCTGAGCGATGACATCCCTGCCAATGCCGATGATATGAGCCTCATGAGTGGAGTTATAGCGGGCCATATATTGGTCATGTTTGGAGGCCACCTCGCTCGGCATCATGAGCTTTATGTTCTTGCCAACAACTTCAGTTGACTTCCAACCGAACTTGACTTCTGCTGCTTTGTTCCAGAATTGAATAATAGCCTGTTTGTTTGTGTCAGAGTTATCATAAGAAGAACTTAATAAGAGAATCACTAGGGAAAAAGAAAAACAGAGAGGGAGAGAGAGCACGTACTGATTCGTTGATAACAATACACACATCGCTGAGTTGATTCAACAGTACGAACATTGTTCCGAATGACTCTTGCGGAGGGGCCGAAGACTCGACAGCAGAGGAGGAGGACGACGATGCAGGCTGCTCGATCTTGCGGAAGGTCCCTGTGAAGGAGGATGCGCCATCCAATTTGGTTTCGCTCACGCTCAAACGAACCCAAAACAGGTGTCCGTCTTTGTGGCGCGCCTGAACGTCCCTTCCAACACCTATGATGTTGGCTTTCTTCGTCCTGTTGTTGGCAGAGAAGGATGTTAATAAAAGAGACAAGAGAACCACTCAAAGGCAGAAAGAAAGGCAGACGTACTTGGCATACGCTTTCAAGTAACCGTCATGCTTGGCGGCAACATCGGGTGGCATCAACATGCTGACATTGCGCTTGACCACCTCCTCTCGCTTGTAGCCAAACAGCTCTTCAGACGCCTTGTTGAAGAACAATACTCTGCCATTCTTGTTGGCGGAGACAACCGGATCCACCATCGTGTCCAACACTGACTTTTCTCTGTTACTCACTTTCTTCTTCCTGTATTGCTCAGTTTGCAAGCGGATAAGAAAGAAAGGTATAACCAGTAACGAGATGAATGCAAAGAAAGAAGGAACCTTTCTGTAAGATAGAGACGGAGGGTGTTGTTGTCAGCGGAAACACCCTCGATGGCCGTCTTGAGATGGCTGCTCTTGCGGATGCGGATATGGTCTCCTTCCTCGTCCTTGTAGCGAATGACCATTCTGCTGCCATATTCTTTTCGCAGCCTCGTCTTAAGTTGCGGGAAGGTGATGCTCTTGGTTACCTGTTTGTTAGTTTGTTTTGTTGGTGAGTTCTTTGTTTGTGCCTCGTTTGCCACAAAAAGAAAATGGAGTTGAAAGCAACCTTGATAAGAGAAATGTCATCGCCAAAGAAACACTTGAGCGTGAGTTTGTCATCTTTGTTGGTGACAGCATAAGATCCGCCCTTGTTCTTCGACGAAGAGGTGCTGGCCGTGTCGCTGGAGACCGAGGTGGAGTCGTCGGAATCCGAGTTGGTGTCGGCGTTGAACGCGCCATCCAGCCCATGGCTCAGCATTTTAATCCGCTTTTGTAAACGTTTCTTGTGTCCCATCTTTGTTACTCCTATGCGATAGTGTTAACGAACAGTTTAGGAGAGAGAGAGAGAGAGAGAGAGAGAGAGAGAGAGAGAAGAGACAAACCGAGTTCCACAAAGTCGTCTGCGTCAAGGTCTTGAAGTTCAGCGCCGCTAACGGCTTGCTTCATGAACTCGGCGCGGTGTTCGCTAAGCTGAATGAAGTCCAGCCAAGTTCCCACGTCGTCTACCGTCCATTCCTTTGGGTCTGCACGCCAAAGAAAAAACAACACCCAACAAGAACCAAGCCAACAGGTTGGCACATAGAAAAAGCCGAATGCTTAGTAGAACTTTCAAAAAAAAATAACTAAACGAGTTTACATGCATACCGGTTCGCCGTAAACGGGCCAATGCTTCCACGCTGCTCTCTTTCCCGGTTCCTTTCTTCATCCTAGGAGGTGGACTCACTCACAGTGAGTGGGTTTTCGCTGCTCGCTTCTCTCCTTTATTTTATTTTTTTTAAACTCGTTATGTTTGTTTCTCTTATTTTCTTGCAGATGCGCCTCACCGTTTCCTTTCAACCTTTTCCTCTCTTTGTTGTTGCGTTGGTGTGTCCGTCCGCTCAAGTCGCCAAACCAACACTCTGGCCTAAATAAAGGAATTTTTAATCAGTCAAACGCAACATCCGATTGGTCAAGTCGCCTGAATATTGTTCAAATAAGGATGTACGTGACGTAAGCAAGACATAAATGGAGATTTTAAAGTTGATATAGATCATTTCCAGAGCAACCGTTGTTAGGATACGCCCTCTCTTTGTTCCAAGACGTGTTTCTGTGTTGCTAGTCGCAAGATTGCATTCCTACATGTTCTTCCTCCTCTATCTCTTCTCCTTTTTCTAAAGTGAAGGGAAGAGAAACCTTTTTTTTATTTGTTGCGAGGGGGACGACGACTCGCGAGGGAGTCGTAAGCCACAACAACAGCAACGGGCCATGCCACCAGCAGGGCAAGCGTTCCCCACGAGAGCTGCGACAAGCTCACCACTCCACCGCCAGAAGAAGAAGGAGATAACAATTGCCGATTCGTTTGCTCCGTTGTAGTCTCGATTCGTTGCAAGGATTGTTGCAAGCTTTGGATGATCTCTCTGACTTCTTGTTTGTGTTGGGCGTACATCTCGCGAAGGGGTTTGTCGTCCCATGGCAGCTTGTCTTGGGCTTCGTAAAACTCGTTCTCCTCTTCGGCTTCCTCTTCGTCGCTTTCGTGTTCTTTGATTTCCTCTTCCTCTCCTTTTGCTTTTTGTTTTGTTTCTTCTTCTTTTTCTTTCCCTTTTTCTTGTCGTTGAGCAGAGGAAGAAGAAGGAAGCATTTTTGTCTTTGGTTTCTTTTGCTTTGGTTGTGCTACCTCTACCTCCTCTGCTTTCTCTTCTTCTCTATCTTCCGCTGGAGGAAGTGGACTGTTTGAAAACGGGAAAACATTAGAAAATTTTATCCTAGACAAAGAAGAGAGAAAGCATAGAGAGAGAGAGAGAGAGAGAGAGAAGAAAGGAGGCACGAACTTGGCGTTGATGTACTTGCGGATCAAAATGATTGAAGCACCCGCCTTGCTCTTTGTGGCGTTAACCACCCACGCCGGAATGTTGCCCTATTTGTCAGATTAGAATTTAACAAAGTGAGTCCATAGGAAACAAGAAGAAATGGAAGATAGCAGATAGAGTGATAGAAGAATGAAGAATGAAGAATTAATACAATGGAGCAGAGACAGAAGATAGCAGATAGAGTGATAGAAGAATGAAGAACGAATAAAGAATGATGATGAAGAATGAAGAATGAAGAATAAATAATGAAGAAAACATGAGAAGCAAACAAAAATAAGAACCTTTGGATCAACAGTGATGATACGAGCAAAGGAGCACATATTGGGACTGCCAGGAACGGGGCGATAAAAAGCTCCCATGATCCGAACAACTCCTCTCACAAAGTTGGAGTCAGCGTAACAGCGGTCGTGATTGATGGAGCAGCCGTACGTCACGCGAGTGCCATCTTTGAGCGTTGTGTCGCATTTGATGGTCACGAACTCGCGGTTCGTCACTGGGAATGGGGCTTTGTAACGAGCACGAACCACTATGATGCGGTCTGTCACTTCTGTTGTTGTTTTCGTTTTGTTAGTTGTGGTTTGCGAGAACAGATGGGTGAGACAACGACTAGCGGAAGAGAGAGAAGCAGAAGCAGAAAAAGAGAACGAGAAAACAAGGAGCCAGAGCAGACAGAAGCGAAAAGCAAAGATGCAGCGAAAGAGAACGAGAGAGCGAGAGAAGCAGAGGAGAGGGAACGAAAAAGAGAAGAGAAAAGCGAGGAACAAGATAACGGTGAAGCAGAAGACTGGCGAGGACAAGAAAAGCAGAGAAGCCAGGGAGAGACAATGGAGAAAAAAACAAAAGAGCAGACATAATAATAGAGGAAGGTAAGAAGGTTTGAACCTTCAATGACATCCAGGCCAACCATCTCTCGTTCCCAATTCTGCTTGAGCTTGAGGTCGTTGGAATCCATCAAACGCTTCAACGCCTTTTTTGTTTTCCATCAAAAACAAATCAGAAAAATCAAAGAGGAAGGGACCGAGGAACACGAACCGCAGGAGAACACTCCACGCTGCCACACACTCGAAGGCTGCTGCTCGCGCTCCCGTCCCCTCCCTCCCGTGGGGGCTGGTCGAGCAGCTCCACGTCGTCCTTGCCGTAGGTGGCGTGAAAGGGGATCGGGGTCCAGGCGCCCTCCTCCACCGCCTCCTTCTCCAGGGCCAGCACCTTGGCCAGGCACTCCTCGGCCAATCTTTGGTAGTCCTCTTTGGACTTGGGAGAAGGGCACTCGGGCAGCACCACGGGCTCGTTGCTTTGTTCCTTCCAGCCCCACATCTTTCGCTGCTGTTCACTTCTTTCTCTCTGTTTTCTTTTTTGTTTGTTTGCTTTCTATTCTGTTTTATCGTCGAATTTTTCAAATTATCGGGAATCGTTGTCGATACTACAATACAATAATTGTCGATTTATGATCGCTGCTCCGTATCCCTTCGCGCGATAAAGTTAAATATATTTTCCTTGGTTTGAAAATAAATAGATAATTTATTGTGCGAGTTCCTCCTTTTCCTTCTCCTTTTCCTTCTCTTTCTCCTTTCCTTCTTCTTCTCCTCCTTCTGCGTCTCCTCCTTCCTCTTCCGGCAACGCAAACCGCAGATGCGGATGCAGCAACGGCACGCTCCAGTTCTTTGGCAATCGACCCCCATGATGATGCCGTCGTCGTTTTTGATGATGATGGGAGGAAGAAGAAGATGAAGCAGGGAGTTGGTGTTGGATCAGTTTTGGGGGAGGAAGATCAGGAGGAAGGGCAAAGTCGGGAGGAACTTCTGGAAAGTTGAGCTTTGCTTCGGCTGTCGGGAGGACGACGTGAAAGGAGGGAAACTCGATGATGTCTTTGTTCGGAAGAAACGTTTGAAGAGTGTCCGTTGGCGAAACGTGATAATAAATGGGTTGTTCCGCCTTTTTTCAGTTTGTTATTCAGTTAGCTAAGAAGAGCAAAGAGAACGAGAGGAGAAAAACGAACCGGCTGAAACTCGACTTTCATGCATAGCAAAAGTTCTTCTGCTGGATAGTCTCTGTAAGGAGCAAGTTGTGGTTCTGTGGAATGCTTTTCGAGATGACGTATCAAAACATCGTATAATACTTCTGTCTCTTTAATGCTAGGAAAAAAGATTAGTCAAAGAATCCCTTCTTCATGAGACGCACTTACACTTTGTCGTGAGTACTAAACCCAGGTGCGCTAGGAAAGATCCATTCCACACGCCAGTTAAACGTTTTTGACCTGTGACGATAATGTTAAAATACAAATAAACAAAGAGAGAGAAGCATAGGAGAGAAGACATCAGGATGAAAGACGAAGGAGAGAGAGAAGAGAAGTGCAAGACTAACCGAAAATGAAAATAAGAGGTGTTTTGTTTGGCTCTGGACATAGCTCTGGGGATCAACCGCAGCCGAATGTTGCGCGGGATGGCTTCCTTGAGCAGGACCTGCTCTCTGGTTTTGGTGGTGAGGTCCTGGTTCATGTTCTCCGCGCCGATCTGCGCCACGCTTTGCGTTTGCAGACCTTCTTGGAGGAAGTTAAAGTCTTTTTTTTTGTACGCATGTTTTTTTTTGTTTTTTTTTTTAATGTTTTTTGTTAGTCAGAAAAAACGAAAAAAAAAAATACAAAGAGCAAAACAAAAAGAAAAAATGAAAAATGAAAAAAATGAAAAAATGAAAAAACGAAAAATGAAAAAAGAAAACAAAAAGAAAAAAAACAAAAAATAAAAAATAAAAAAGAAAAAAAGAAAAAAAGAAAAAAAGAAAAAAAAAAGAAAAAACGAAAAAATAAAAAAGAAAAAAAGAAAAAAAGAAAAAAAAAAGAAAAAAAGAAAAAAAAAGAAAAAATGAAGAAGAGGGAGGAAACAAAGCAAGAAAACCAAAAAAAATAAAATAAATCGGAGAAAGAAAGAGAGGAAAAAAAAAAAACAGAGGATCGGAACCAAACATTTTTTTAAAAAAATAACGAAAATAAAGAAAGGAAAAAAAAACAAAAAACAAAAAACAAACCGGAGACCACTTGCTGGTCCGAAAAGTCGTCCAGAGAGACGAAGGCGGTTTTGTTTCGGCGGCCGCTGCATTTGCGCTCCTCCTTGTGTCTCTTCACGCAGGCCACGCTGCAGGTGCGCAGGTTGCACGCCGGGCAACAGTACTTGGAGGGATGCTCCCCGCAGGCCTCGCAGCTCACTTCCTTTCGTTTGTGGTCGCGTTGTTGTGGTGATGATGATGATGCTTGCGGTTGCGCGTCTGTTGAGTTGCTATCAGGTCGTTGTTGTTGTGGTGATGGACCGGACCCTAAGGAAGGGAGTTGAAGATGAGGCTCCTCTGTTGTTTGAGCCACAAGGGTCACCCCACTCTCTTCTTTCTCCATTCTTTTTTCTTTCTTTCTTCTTGGTGCGTGAGTTTGTCATGACGACATGTGACCCGAATAACGAAATTGTGTTAGATGGGGATTGAACTGCAGCCTAGCAGCAATTTTTGTCGACTCGAAATATTTTGATTTTCGATTGGTGGTTTGAAATTTTTCGAATCACGATCAAATTCCCTCATGTCGACATGTTTTCTGGTTACTTTTCTTTCGTGTGCCACAAAGAAGGAATCCATCGCCATTCTTCCTGCTCCAAGGAGGCTTTGTTTCTTTCGAAAGAAGAGAGAAACTTGGTGCCGACAGTAAGGCAAGATGAACAAAGCGTCATGGACAAGAGAGCAGACAAAATTTCGCTGCTAATCTCGGCTGGAATGGATAAAAGAGTTCCGTCTCATTTGTATATTTTTTTACAGGTGAAACAAGCTTGTTGTTTCAATGCAGGTCGCAACCAGGGAAGTACGCCTGAGAGCTATCCCTCAACAGCAAGTCATCATAAAAGCAGACCGCTCCGCACATGCCATTAAACAACGAATAGGGCTTCGAGCTTCTGTACCATAAATGCACCTCCGCTCTCTCGTCCTTTCTGTTCTTGGAGTATCGCCTCCTCTCCGCCTCCTCCTTCTTCTCCAATTCAAACTCTGCAAACTTCCACGCTCTGTACAGGTACTTCTTGTGCTTCGTCACGTTGTAGAGGTAGAGAAAGACGTAGGCATTGCCGCTGATGCCGTGACAGAGGCCGACGCCTTTACGAAGGAGGCCCCTCGTCCATATGACGTGGTCAGCGATGGCTTTGGCCTCTTTGACGTATCGCTCGGTGCGGAACTCGTCGTGAGCTTTGCAGAGGAGCAAGGCGATGGCCGGGGCGCCGTGGCACCATTGCACCAGCACGTCGTTGTTGGTGCCGCCGAAGCGGGTGGGGTAGTTGCCGCTCTCTAGGCGAGTGGTGAGCAGCCAGTCTATCGTGCTTTCGATGAGTTCGCGGCACGTCTCTTTGGTTGGTTTGTTTTTATTGGTTAGCAAAAGTGAGACAGCAAAAAGAAGAACAGAGGATGACCGACGAATGCAGAGAGAAAAAACAATAACGAAAGGGATTTAAAGGAGGAAATACCATCAGTGCCCGTGTCGATTTGAGGCCAATAGTTGGTACGAAGAAGGAACATCATGAGGATGCCAGCAATACCATGTGCCACCGCCAAATACTCTTTGCCGTGCCAAGCATACATCAATGGCGGCATTGCTGTTGATATCGGAGGCAAACTCTTTGCATAACTGTTTTCATGGAATGAATTATTGTAAAGTTAGAGAAACTATAACACAAAGAGAGAAAGTGCAACAAAAAGAACGAACATACCGTATTCCATAACGAATACAAGCAGTTAGGAGCTGCTTCTCTTCGCTCTCGAAGAGAGTTGGATCTTTAAGCTCATGCGCCACAAAGTAAAGGGCATAAAGGTATCCACCAGCTCCATACAGCAGTTCCCATTCGCCAAAGTCAGAAGGGACGGGCAGCAAATCTTTTGATATAGAGCGGAGCTTCTCTACATATAATTCGCTGATCGAGAAAAGTTAATCATAAGACGAAAAGAAAGAAGACAATGACCAAAAGAAAGATATCTGGAAGGAAAAAAGAACAAGAAGAAATAAACCATTTAGAAGCTCTTCCCAAGTGATGATAGATGGCAGCAGCAACGGCATAGACACCAGCTCCTCCCGTTATGAAGCTCATTCCAACATCAATATGTCTGTTTGTGTCCAACACAAAACGGAAACAGAAGGAAAAGCAAAGGAAGGTGAGACTATAGCAAAGCAAAGGGTGAGAAAGTAGATAGGTACGCTTTGTGTTTTCTCTTCTTCAAAGAATGGGCCAACAAGTCTAATGCTACCTCCAGATAACTTTTAGCCGTTTGCAGGTATACAGAATCTTCTCGCTCCTCCTCCTCTTCTTTTCTCGTTGTTGTCTTTATCTTCTTCGTTTCTCGTTCGGCAGGAGTCGCTGACGTAAAAGTGCTGTGATGGAGACGACGCTGGTGAAGACGAAGATATGTCAGAGCCACCCCTGCTGCTCCTGTATATACACAATATCCTCTTTTTGTTGTTGTTAATACAAGTTTTAAGTGGTTGTCTGCATGACTAAGAAACGGGAAGAGAAGAGAAGAGAAGAGAAGAGAAGAGAAGAGAAGAGAAGAGAAGAGAAGAGAAGAGAAGAGAAGAGAAGAGAAAGAGAAGAGAAGAGAAAGAGAGAAAGAGAAAGAGAAGAGAGAAGAGAAGAGAAGAGAAGAGAAAGAGAAGAGAAGAGAAGAGAAGAGAAGAAGAAGAGAAGAGAAGAGAAGAAGAGAGAGAAGAGAACGATGAAGAGAAGAGAACGATGAAGAGAAGAGAACGATGAAGAGAAGAGAAGAGAACGATGAAGAAGAGAAGAGGAGAAAGAGAAGAGAAGAGAAGAGAAGAGAACGATGAAGAGAAGAGAACGATGAAGAGAAGAGAAGAGAACGATGAAGAAGAAGAAGAGAAGAAGAGAAGAGAAGAAGAGAAGAGAAGAGAAGAGAAGAAGAAGAAGAAGAGAAGAAGAAGAAGAGAAGAGAACGATGAAGAGAAGAGAACGATGAAGAGAAGAGAAGAGAAGAGAACGATGAAGAGAAGAGAACGATGAAGAGAAGAGAAGAGAAGAGAAGAGAAGAGAACGATGAAGAGAAGAGAACGATGAAGAGAAGAGAAGAGAACGATGAAGAGAAGAGAACGATGAAGAGAAGAGAACGATGAAGAGAAGAGAAGAGAACGATGAAGAGAAGAGAAGAGAACGATGAAGAGAAGTAAACGACGAAGAGAATAACGAAGAGAGAAGCAGAGCAACGAAGAGGAGAGAAGAGAGCAATGACGAAAAGGACGACTTCACGAGAAGAGGAGAGAAGGAAGAGGGACGATGGAGAGAAGACGCAAAGAAGGAACAACGCAGGAAGTGGAAGAAGAGAAGCAGAGCGAAAGAGAGCAAGAGAAGAAAAGGGGGCTCACTTACGCAAAGTTGCGAATGGAAGGAGGGCACTGCTCCTCCACGATGGCCAACACCTCTTTCTGCCTCTCCGCCAACCACAGCTTTTGTCGCTCGGTGGGATAGTCCTCCCCCTTGCCCTCCTCCACCACCACCTCCTCCTCCTCCTCAACGGCTCTCTCCTTGGCCCTCTCTTTCGCCGTCGGTGCGCCCTTCTTCCTCTGAGCGGCGGAGGAGACGAACTCCTCCCAGTCCTTCATCTCGTTGGCAAAGAACCTGGCTCTGGCCTCGCTGCTCAAGCGTTTGAGGCGTGTGGTGGTGGTGGTCGTCGTCGCAGAGGACACTGCTGGCTCGTGCTCCTTTTCTCCTCTCGTTGGAGGGAATCTCTCCATCTTTTCTCTCCCTTTTCGCCTTTCTTATGTTCCTATTCACAGATGAGCGGCGAAGAGTTTTGAAGATGAGAAGCAAGATTTTTAAACGAACCTCAGTGAGTGAAGAAGAAGAAGACGACACACGAACGCAAGAAGAAAGCCAGCAAACACTTAAAATCTCTTTTTCTTTTCTTTCTATTTTTTTATTATAAAATTTAAAAATAATAAAAAAATGAATAAATAAAATGTAAAAAATTTATTAAATAAAAATTACAATAAAATTTTATTTTTTTGTGTTTTTTCGTTCCATTTTCTCTCTTCTTTTCCTCTCTTTTCTTTTCTGTTATGCTATGAAGCAGAAGAGGAAGAAGAGGAAGAAGAGGAAGAAGAGGAAGAGGAAGAAGAAGAGGGAGAGAAGGGGGAGAGCTGCTGGGCGAGGAAGGCGCGAAGGGCGGGCACGTTGTAGGGCTTGCCGATGAGGTCGTTCATGCCGCTGGCCAGGCACTGCTCGAAGACGCTCGAGGCGGTGGTGGCGCTCACCCCGACGATCGGGATGGTGGCGGCGGCCGGATCGATGGGCGTCGAGCAGGAGGAGGAGGAGGAGGGCGGACGTGAAGGGGATGGGGAGGCGAGCTGACGGATTTGCATGGTAGCTTCGTAGCCATTGCAGTTCTGTTACATGAGAGAGAGGGAGAGAGAGAGAGAGATAGAGAGAAGAGAGAGAAAGAGAGTTAGAAAGAAGAAACGAGAAGGAGAACGAAGGAATCGAGAAGAACGAAAAGAAAGACAGAAAAAGAATTGAACAAAAAACAAAATACGAACGGGCATCATGATGTCCATCAGAATGAGGGAGTAATGTGCAGCGCCGTGCTGTTTGACCATGGCAACGGCCTCGTTGCCGTCCTCCGCCAGCTCGACGGCATAGCCAGCGCTCTTCAGGATGGTGTGCATCAACTTTTGGTTCATTCGGTTGTCTTCCACGACCAATATTCTGTGAACGGTCCTCGATGCCGGCGTTTCGTGATTGCTGTTGTCATGGCCGACGAAGAGCCGCCATGGACTGTTTGAAACTCTTCTGGGGGTTGTTATGGATGTTGTTATGGCCGTCTTTTGTTGTTGATGTTGTTCGTGTAATAACAAAGGAGAGCTTTCGTTTGTTCGTTCGAGCTTTCGTTGAGCCTCGGTTTTGTTCCGTGGTTCGTCTTCTTCGTCTTCAGCATCATAAACGATTTCTTCTCTTCTTCTTTTCGCCTGAAGATCTTCTGTGCTCTCTCTTCTTTCCACTTGTTTGCTTGGTGAAAGAGCAAAAGGAGACGTCGTCGAACTTTGTCTCAAGTTGCTAACTCCGTTTGGAGATGAAATGTTTGTGCAGCGTGGAGAACAAGAACGAGAAGAAGGGCAGGAAGAACGCGGAGTAGAAGTCGCTGATGTTTCTCCATCCGATGAAGAGGCAGAAGATGCGGACGGAATATTCGTCGAGCTGTGCCTTCTTCTTGTTGCTGAGGGTGATGATAGTTTTGTGGAAGCACTGGAAGAACGCAACAAAGCGCCGCTGTGACTTTCGCATCGAGAAGAACATAAAGGAGAAGGCAAACCGGAAGAAGAGGAAGTGGATGTAGTGGAAGAAGAAGTCAAAGAGGAGGAATAAGAAGGGTAGCAGTAGACGTCTTTCGAAGACGAAGCACAGGAAGAGGCAGCTGAGGAGGAGCAAGAAGGAGAGGCGGAAGAGGAACAAGAAGAGGAACAAGATGGAGGAGGAGAGGTGGCGGAGTCAAAGACCCAAGAAGAATTGTACTTGTGACGAGGGGTGTTAGAGAGACTCGGTTTACGACACATGAGAGTAGTGTGACTCAGTCCAATGCGGGCTGTGTTGAAGAGCATGGTCGCTCCAACATCTATAATCCGGTTGTTGCCATTGGTGTTGATGCTCCTTTCTTCAAAGTTGTTAGCGTCTTTCTCTTCTTCTGCTCCTTGCTCATTATCGTCTGCTTTTTGTTTTGGTTGGTGTGGTTTAAGTGTCGGTTGCAAAGGAGATGTAGATGGAGAGGGATAAATGCTTCTAAGATTGTTGAGAGAGTAGGAAGAGTCCATCGTTATAGACCTCCTTTTAGGTCTTGTGCCCTCCTTTTCATTCTCATGCTTCGTCTGTTTCTCATCATTGTTCGCGAGCTGTTGATTTGTTCTTCCAGCAACAACAACTGAATCTATACTTTGCCAAAGAAACGGAGGAGAAGAAGAAGTTGAAGAAGTAGAAGAGAGCTCGTCATTTCCATCTTCATCGTCGTCATCATCAAAGCTGAACAGTTTACATGATTGATGCCTCTTTTTCTTGTTGATAGCAGTTGATTGCTCCTCCGAGAAGGACAGCGTGGAAAAGGGCCAGTCTAAACTATGTCTACCACGACCGGCGAACATGTTGCAGTAAGAAAGATTTCGGGAGTGATGATGGTTGCTG
>JAVKOQ010000718.1:0-16650 GCA_031835245.1 Balamuthia mandrillaris
AGAAAAATGTCCAATGTAGTATTTATAAAAGCAGACAACAAAGCAAAAACTTTAAAAGCCTCTCTTACAACATTCACAAAGGAGAGATAAGATTGGGATGGTTCTTGGTTGCTCTGATAAGAATGACCTATTTCGTGCGTACAGTTTCTCTGTCTTGTTCTGTTATTCCCTCCTTTTTCCCCATTTTCAAGGAGTAAGACTCCTTGGGTAACGCAATACTTAGAGATTCCGTTGATTGGCTGGTGGATGTTTACGGGGAAATAGGCACCTCAGCCATCAGAGAAGAGAGAGAGAGAGAGAGTCATCCATAGCAATCAGACCAAGATCGCGCCAAGCTAGTCACATGCACATGCAGTGATTGCAGAACGGCCACAAGGTCCCAAGCAATGTTGTTTGACCAAAATTCAATGTTCAATAACTGGAATGCATAGTATCAGCAGCTACCTTCATTAACAACACAATACCAAGTTCCAGAGGAGTGTGGCCGCCGCTGCTAGGATAGTTTGTGTATGGGTACCATCTACCATCTTCTCTTTTGCTTTTCCTTTCATGTCTCGACAGTGATTGCCTTCATCTTTGGTTCCTTGTTGCTTTGAGAGCTGTAAAAGTTGGTGGGGTATGTATTCCATTTCCTTGTCTTTGTCTTGTCTTGTTTCCATACAAAATAAAAAGAATTTATCCTTTGCCCAATAAATACTGAATGCCAACGGATGTTAATGGCCGGAGAAAAAGTACATAAAGCTGCATACACCAAGACATGGCGCCTTCATTCATGGCAATGGGCAACCACAACAGTATAATAATGAGTTTTCTGTACATCAGTCGTCGCTGTCCTTTTTGTGTTCACTGGCAAGAAAGCCAACATAAACACACGCCATGTCTTGGTGTATGCAGCTTTATGTAATTTTTCTCCGGCCATTAACATATTGAGTAACTCTGCCTTGCTAAGCCTTTGAGGATCCTTTAAAGGATACCCTTTGTCTTTCACAGTCTCTTTCCTTGGAAAGATACAGCATGACCAATACGTTAGACTCTTATTATCTCGAAACCACCCACAAACACAAACAACAATGACAAAACAATGAGGAGAAGAACCTACCATGCTCTGTCCAAACGCTTGGAACAGCCAAAGCACGCACGAATAGAGCCAAATATATAACTCCATCTCGATAGTGCCGTCGCTCGCAATCCTGATAAAATCGCCTCCATATCTTCTGAAAGCCGATATAGAGTAATAGACGAATAATATTGTCACAGTGGTGGAGGCGATTTTATCAGGATTGCGAGCGAAGGCACTATAGAGATGGAGTTATATATTTGGATCTAGCAAGACTGAAAGTTGGCATCTGTCGTAGAAAATATGAACTCTTTCGGTATTGTGAGGTCACCGGTTTCATGGGGCCATCAATGAATAACTAGTCAAAGGAATGACGGAAGAAGCAAAGCAAGAACCTCTAACTTACTTTTTGTGCGTTAGGACAACGAGCAAGTTTGGGCTGCAAAGTGCTTTCCGATGCAGTCGGCAATCGAAAGTGCCGATAGGAGGCGAGCATAAACTCGGGAAGAGCAATCTTTGATGTAGGCGGTGAAGCGAGCGAGGAGAATGAAGGCAAAGGAACTGAAGGAGGAGGAAAGGAGAGAGGAGGAAGAACCATGGCTTGAGGGCGGTAAGGTGTTGGTGAAGACGAAGCGACGCTGACGGAGAGAGCGAGCCTGGTGGCGATGCCGATTGAGTGTGATGAAAAGAAGAAGGAGAGGAAGGCACAGTCCGAAGTGGCGACGACGGAGGGGTCAAGCCTTGAAGAGGATGCTGCGTATGCCCCCGTTGTGGTTGTGGCTGTTGTTGGTGCAGGTGTTGTTGATGGTGCGTTTGCGACAGCGGCAGCGGTTGCGCTCGCAGTGTTGGTGGTGATTGTAGTGAGCCATGTTGTGGGTGTTGTTGCGGGGGTATTATCGTCCAGACGAAACGAATGGCGCATTGTGTTTGTGTGCTGGCTGAGCGTCTGCGAAGGGGAAGAAAGCCATTGCAGCAGTGCTGCCAACAATAAATAAAACGACCCTTTGTTCTTTTAAAAAACAAATAAATGCCAGCCAGCCAGCCACGTTCCTCCTCCGCTATGCGTTAACCACAACAACACTTCCTCCTCCTCCTCCTCGTCGAAACCCCCCAACAACGGCACAAAGAATGAAAGAAATCAATCCACACAAACACACACAACGAAAAGTTTTGTGTGAGGCCTATTTTTGCGTGCTGCTCTCTCTTTTTGTTCTCTCTCCCCACAAAAAATTGGGACACAAAAAAATCAAAACGAGGAGTCAGTCACTCGTCTAACGACGACCAAAAAAAAAAAAAGGGGCTGCGGAAGCTGACTCAACGCCACGTCAGCTGCAGCCATCCGCCCATGCCCTGAGTTTTTCAGCCCTAGGGCTTCATCGTTCCCTTCTCTTCTCAGGGGGGAAGTTGGCGGTGGAAGGAATGGCGGTCGTCCTTGCTCCGCTTTAGAAACTTTCGATCGTTTTTATGTTTCAATTCCTCTCTCTCTCTCTCTCTCTCTCTCTCACTCTCTCTCTCGCTCTCTTGCATGTTAATATCAATAAAGGTGGTTATTGTACCCTGATGCTATCCCTCCTTCTCGGTCTTGTTTGCATTGATTAACTCCTCTTCTCGAATCCTTCTGCTGAGCCTCTTTCTACTTTTGGTTCGGGCAATACCGCCGCTGCTGCCAGCACTTCCATTCTCTCCTGTTGCAGAGGAGGCCGAAGAGGATCGCTCGCCCGACTTTTTCTTTACCGTGAGAATGCCGATCAAGGACGTGGCTTTGGTGAGCAGGTCTTGCTCTGTTTTGTGTTTGTCAAGAGCGGTCTTTAGCAGCCTCACTACCCTTTTCTCGGCGAGCAGGGTCCGCACTTTCTCAGAGCGAGAACCGGTCTTTGTGACAAGCAGGTGCAAACTCTCCACACAACAACTGGCAATGCTTTCGTTCGTAATGTGTATCTCGAGGTTGTTGAGGAGGGCTCGCACCAACCGTTTGGTTAGCTCCTCTCTGTCCGTTTGTTGTTCTCCACTGCTGCCGTTCTCCACGCCGCTCAGTGCTAGTATTTCACCGCTGCTTACCGCATCCTTGTTCTTGATAGAAGTATGTTTGAGCAGGTGAAGCAGCGCGCCGGCAGCCTTGAAGATGACCGTCTCGCTGTTGGCGTGGTTCTCGTGGGCCAGTACAAAGGTCTCAATGGCGCCACGTTGGATGAGAGCGGCCTTGCCCTCCGGGTTGTCCACCATTAGCTTCCACAGGGCGCTGCATGCCTCTCTTTGTACTGAGTGAGAGAGAGGGAACCGCTTCATGACGCTGAGGATGATAGGCAGCACCGCTTTCTCATGTGTGAGGCTCTTGTTGTGAGAGAACTTGTGGTCCTTAGGAACCATGCCTTGGATCAACATGTGGGCCGTTTTCTCAGACAACAGCCCGAGCAGCTCTGCGCTGTCCTGCACAACAGGTTGAGGTTGAGGAGCAGTTGGGGGAGCTTTAGTCAGCCGCTTTTTCTCCTTTTCCAATCGCCTCCTCTGCTCCTGTGCTTTACGCAGCTGCTTTTCGGTGTTGGCGAGTTTGCTACGCAGCGAGGCCACCTCGGCGTTGCAGGCGACAGTTGAATCTTCGCGTGTCATGGACTGCTGCAAGCGAGCTTCTTGCTCTTTCAAGTCTTTCTCCAGCGCCTCCAGCTGGCGCTGCTTATCATCGAACTGTTGTTGCAGTTGCTTGAGTTTTTTCCTCTCTCGCTTGGCTCGTTCCTCCTTCTTGGCTTTCTCTGCCTCCATAGTCTTGATCCATTGTTTCAGCTCGGCCACTTCTTTCTCGTTCTTCTCGTTCTTTTCCTTGGACAGCAATTCCAGCCTCGTTTGCTTCTCCCGAAGCTCCTCTTTCTGCTTTTCCATCTCTTCTTTCTCCTGAAGGATCCGTGCCTTCTCTCTCTCCAACTCTTCCTGCATTTGTTGAAGTTTCTGTTGCTCCTTCTCCAGTTCTTCCTTCTTCCGGAGCAGCCGCTCTTCTCTTGCTCTGAGCACCGACAATCGTTTCTCCTCCAGGCTGAGGCTCTCCAAGAATAGTTCGCGTTCACGAGTTTCTATGCTGGACTCGCGTGCCTCCAACCTCGTAACCATCGAAGCATACTCAGCTTCAAGGCTTTGCGTTCGCTGAGCGAATTCCACTTTCTTCTGCTTGTGCTCCAAGACCGCTTTTTCAAGAACCGCTATCTCCTCTCTAACCTTTTCCAGAGCGCCATCAATCTCGGCAATCTTGGAGCGTAGATCCGTGAGCTTGGCCTCCTTGTCTTTCTTCTCTTGCTCCAACCGCTTCTTTTGGTCAACATCTGGCTCGAAGATGTGACACATTTCTCTAACGTAGGTATCTCCCAGTTTGCCTTTGGAGCTGCCAGCAGGAGGATCGTCTCTTATCTTTATGGAGCCGACGACCTCTTTGCCTAGTCCTACTTCGTAAATCTGCAATATGGTTGCCATGCGCTCTCCTTCCTTCCATAAAACCTGCTTTTGGAGTTCCACCATGCGGATCTCTTTACTTTGCAGAGCGTTGTTCAGTTCTTGCCTCGCTAACTCTCGCTGATTCCAACTTACGTTCATTTGATGCCATTGCCTGTTCAACTCTTTACGTTCTTTCTTTAGCTTCTTTTGTTCATTCTCAAGCTTCTTGCCGCGTCTTTCCAGCTCGTTCTCTTCCGCAGCAGCAGCAAGCAACTCTTCCTCTTCAGATGCACTGGAACTCTTCTCCCCGTTATTGAAAACTCTATCAGAAGCGGAGGAAGGGGATAAAAGGTCGTCTTTGGTAGAGGCATTGCCTTCAGCACTGCCAGCAATAGCGCTGTCAGCCAAATAGACTTGAACAGCACCACTGCTCTGTCTCTCCACGTCGTCCTTGCATTTGGGGCCTATGGTGGGACACCCAGCAAATAATACCGTTTGGCGCGACTTCAGGAGCCCCTCCACAGCTATCTTGTAGAGTGGGGCCTCCGTGACGCCCGAGCATTCTTCTACCACCAATGTCTCCAAAAGAGGACATGTTTGAATGATGCTCAATACAGCCGAGTCGTTGAGAGCGTTGCACTGGCGTATCAGCACTTCAGTCACGGACTCGCCATAAAGTCCTTGCACCACGAATATTTGAGCGGTTGGGTCTGCAACCTCTTCGGTGAAGAAGGACTCGCTGGCTATCCACTCGGTGTATGCTTCCTGAGGTGTGCGCGTGCGTTCTCCTCGGCTGTCCCTTAGCTTTGGCACTGATGCCAAATATTGTCTCAGCGTGAGTGCTGAGGAAGAAGCATCTCTTTCAATCTTGCTGCCACAGATTCCAACATTAGCAGAGGTGCTAGGGATAGGTTTATCCAGCTCATCTTGCAGCAAATCCTCCATAAAGACCTTTTCCATGCCAAAGAGCATGTGATAGCACTTCATGATAGTCCAAAGCGGAGAGCCAGCAGTATCGTTGGCAGTCTTGAGCTTGGCATAGTATCTCCCGACTACCGGATCCACTGCCTCCATCAGCGAACGCAGAGAGCATGGCTTCCTGCCGGCCTTTTTGTCCTCCTGTAGGCAATTCTTGATGGCTTTAAGCTTGCGATGCAAGTTGATTGCAGTGCCGGCAGCTATCTTGATGGGCAGGTTTAGCTTCTTGAGCTCCTTCTTGGTGACGATCTTCTCTCGAAGCATCTGCTTGTACTCCTCGTTCTTTCGCATCAGGTCCTTCAACCAATCCCTGACTATGACCTCTGGCTGCATCTGGCGAAGTTGTTCTGCAAAGGCCTCGTCCATGCTCTCCTCCATCTGTGGGAAGCAATAGAGGATATTGAGCATGCCAGGAAGGTGTCCGAAGCTCAGGGATAGGATAGGGTCTATGAACGAGTCGTCGTTGTCGATGCAGACAAGCTTTCTGCCAGCGAGACTAGGACCGCCTCGCGTTGGGACAGCTGATTCGGAGCGATGACGATTCAGATCTTCTGACGATGACATTGAGGAAAGGGAGGAGGGATGGCCAAGGATAAAGTTGTCGGGTTTGCCGTCAGAAGGATTGGTGAGGAGACCCAGCACCACCATTATCGAAAAGTTCTTTTTGTCAATCTCCCTAAGCTTCCTTTCTGCTGTTTTCACTTTCTGCTGAAGCAGTTGCTTGAAAGAGGTATCATAGTCCTTCCACACAGGATGCCGCGCCAGCTGCAATACGGGCATACCTCGTTGGTTAAGGCTGGCACCCACCGAGGAGGAGGACTTGCTGTTCATGTCCTCAAAGAGCCATGGCACCACCGTCCAGTTGAGACATCCTTCTTCAAATACCAGGAAAGAGGCCTCCAGGAACTCATAGAACTTCTTGGCTTGCTCCTCCGAGAGTCCTTCCTCGGTAGAACTCGACGTGGCTTTCTTGAGGCCCTGTAGCTCCTCCACCTGAAGTCGGCCCAGAGCCTGGGCCAAGCTCTCTCCCTCCACGGTCTGCGATGCCAACGCTATCTTCCTCACTCCTCTTCGCGTCAACGTGACTAGGGCCGTGGGAGGCGAGCCCTCATGACTGATCAACTTGTTGAGACTGTCGACAGCATGTTCGATACCAGGATAGCTCTCGGCAAGGCTGCCCAGGTCCTGGTTCATTGCATCCTCCACAACATGGTGACCACCGACACTATCGCGACCACTTGTACTACCACTGCCGGTTACACCTCCAGTGGGCGAGTCCAACGAGGAAGGAGGAAACTCGAAAAACTTGAAGTGAATGCCCTCTGCGGAGCTCACTTTGTGGGTACCGGTGGCATTGGTGCGTAGCAGCCTGCCTTTGGAGTCCAGAGGGACGATCTTACGGGCCAGCTTCTCCTGAAGGAAGTAGGTGCCCTTCCCGTAAAGACTGATTTTGGAACTGAAGAGGTTGGCACTGCTCGTGTTGACATTGGAGCCGCCGATGTCGTTGCAAAAGGCCTCATAGGCCTTTACGATGATGCGAAGGTTCTTAACGACGAGCTCTGTCATGTCGCGCGGTCCTTCGGTCGTGTCATCTTCAGCATTGGAAGCAGAAGAGGTAGAAAGAGAGGGAATTGCAAGTTTGGCGGCGCTGGCTGCCCTCTTGCCACCAACGCCAAAAAAGGAGGACCTGCGCCGGTTGGTGCGGCGGAGGGTCAGTCCCGCGCCGGTGCTCTTGGTCTCCAAGTGTTGGATAAGGGTGTTGAGCTGTCCGCACAGCTCCTCTATGTGCTTAAAGTTGTTCTGCTTCTTCTTGAACTTGCGAAAAAAGGAGTTTCGGCCCTGCATTTGAGAGCCACCTGCTCCGATTTGAGAACCTCCCCCAAAACTCTCTCCGCCAATCCCTCCGAACGGCACCGAAGACGAAGAAGAGGACTCATTAGCACCAGAGGCATCCAAGTGCTTGGAATCCCTGTCTCTATGCTCGGCAGTAGAAGTTTGTCCCACTTGTGCAATCATCATGGCAGAAGGAGAGATGCTCACGCCGGTCACCAACGTTTCAGGAGGAGCCACTTTCTCGAGGATGTTGGCAATGAAGTACTCCAGCGGACTTCCCCGTATTTCCTTCCAAAGAGTGCTCACTGCCACGGAGATGGGCTCCGTCTCCATGGTTGTTAAACTTAGCAGTCGGTCTTGCAACCATTGTTGCGATTTGGCTGATGTTCCATACATAAAGAAGTGATAATAATATGATAAAAACCTCTGCCGCCTCCTATCTTTACTTACTCGCAACTTGCTTGTTTTTGTGGAGAGGGCGCGTGCTTTTTTTCTATTCGATAAGGTCAGAAGGGAAATAAGGCAGTTGGTTAGCTCTAAAAATGGAGAAAGATCTTATATAGTTGCCTAACTGTACTCAGTGCTTTGCAATAGCAGGCAGGCAAGAAACCTGGTTCTTGACCCGAAGCGTTGACTGTGTGTGCCAGCTGGAGTGCTGTTGCGACTCGCTACCGTTCTTTCTATCGCGGTTGAACGTCATGGAAGCTGTCCCATCTCCTACTTCCAGGAGCATATGGATATCTTCGCAATGCGCGGCAGACCGTTTGCAGAGGGCCATCGATGGTGTCGTGAAGCCTCTTCACATACTCGCTTTCGGCCTTCTCAATGGCCATTGTTACTGCTAGAGCGAATTCTGTCGGTGATGCTTTCTGTAGGTTTGATGTTTTGCGTGTTGAGTTTTAACTGGGTTGGAGGAACGTGGAAAGGTGAAAGTATATACACAGTGCAAAGGCAACTTAGCGTTATGGTTAACATTCATGTGGATGTTGCTGTTGCAGCAAGCGGTCCACCACCGCACCTCCAATTGCCAGTCCAGGGTAAGGCAATGGTCCGCTTCAGCTGCTTCCGTCTCTTCAGAAGGACAGAGCCAGGGCATAGGACAAGTCCAAGTGGAACACCAGCTTCCACTCTCTGGCTCTAAAGGTGCGGGTGATGGGTTTGAAGGAGAAGAAGACAAGGAAGAAGCAGATGACGATTCTGGAGAAGAAACAGATTCAGAGGAGATAGAAGCAGGGACAGGTTTGTGCTGAAAGGAACTGATGCACACTTGGAGCAAGGAGGGAACAAGTGTGAAGTCGGCATGCTGCTTTGTTATTGCTTTCTTTGTTTGTTCTGGCGTAACAATGTATACGGCACCAACACAAGACTGCGTTGAATAAAACATTGCTACGTGGATGCGTATAGCAGTTTCGAGGATCTCTCTGATGGTGGAGGAAGGAGGAAAGAAAAGGATAAGCAACGTCTTTCTTGAACAGAAATACAATAGTACCTGTACTTCTCCGCTAATGAATGCGCTTCATTGAGCTTAGAACCGTCCAGAGATTGAACTCGTAGTACTTGCTGTAAGCATACGTAGCGTTAAGAGATGCCATTTTTACGTGCGCACGTCTACCTTACCTCTGTAACGTGGTTGTAATGCACCAGTCTATTATGGCGAGAATCTAGGTATATGCCGTGTCCTTTACGACTTGCTTTGCACAGGATAGCCTTTACTTCCGTCCCTTTGTCTGTATCAGTCTCAGTGTTCTTTGGGTCATCCTTCTCCTTCTCCTTCTCCTTCTCCTTCTCCTTCTCCTTCTCCTTCTCCTTCTCCTTCTCCTTCTCCTTCTCCTTCTCCTTCTCCTTCTCCTTCTCCTTCTCCTTCTCCTTCTCCTTCTCCTTCTCCTTCTTCTTATTTTCCTCCTTCTCCACGCGCTCTTCTCTTGCATCAACAAGACACTTAGAGCCTAAACCAGCATAAAGCTTGTAACTGAGATGCTTCATAGAACGCATGTCATGTTGTTCTATTGTGTGCCCTGTTCATGTGAACAAACGTTTAAATGAAAGAAACAAGAAGAAGAAGAAGAAGAAGAAGAAGAAGAAGAAGAAGAAGAAGAAGAAGAAGAAGAAGAAGAACAAGAAGAACAAGAAGAAGAAGAAGAACAAGAACAAGAACAAGAACAAGAACAAGAACAAGAACAAGAAGAACAAGAAGACCACGAACAAGAAGAAGAAGAAGAAGAAGAAGAAGAAGAAGAAGAACAAGGACAAGAACAAGAAGAACAAGAACAAGAACAAGAACACTGCATTACCGACGGCTTCACAAAGTACATCAGCGGGCACTAGTTGCTTCAGATCTGCGTGACAGATATGGTGGATGGGTGGGTTTGGTTGGTTAGTTGGTTGGTTGTGGGGCAACCACTACCCACAGGCGAGAGGCGGGAAAAACTCACCCGCTGCTACCGGAAAGTATTGGAAGGGTGGCGCGGAAGCCAAGAACCCGACCGCCACACGCAGCCGTTCTGTTCGGGAGAGGGAATGCACCACGTTCCTCCTCACTTTTTTTTTAATTGTAAGCATTTACCTCCTCCATCGAACAAAAAGAAGGAAGGAAAGAGGAAAGGAAGGAAGGAAGGAAGAAAAAGAACAAGGGACAAACGTTTATGGAGGTAAGGGTCCTGTGCCAGCAGCGACCATTCGTGGCATACATGGGAAGCGGCGTGCAGGTCCTGGCTCGGCAGGAAAGCAAACACGTTCTGCAGGACCTCTGGCGGCAACTCCTCCAGCTCTCCTTCTCTTTGGAAACAAGAAGCGCAAGAAGAAGAACAAGAAGATGAGGAAGCAGCACAGAGGTCTTCCTCTGCCCTTTTCTTCATCTTCTTGCTGGATTCAACTTAATCACGACGACACGGAAACATTCGTGTCGACATGATCTCCTGTCGACTAAAAAGAAGCAGATCGAAAGAAAGGAACACGCGAATGGCAACGAGAAGACCTCCTTTGCAGCAGCGGAGGGCCTGGAGGCCTGCTTCTACCGCCGCTCTCTTTCTTCGGCGCCACTACTATGCTAGCAGTAGCGGTGCTGCAACTACCGCTATCGCAACGACTGCAGCAAGGAGGCGCGGCCGTCCTTTCGCCACCCATTCTTCGTCGATCTCAACAACACACAACAGCAACAACACCAAGACTGAGAGTGGTGGAGAAGGGATTTGCTCAACCTTTGCCTCATGGGAAGCGGTCAGAACGTTGTGGCACGATCGTCGTTGCTATGCTTCTGCTGCCACAGGGGCGGGGGGAGGAGGATACAGCGAAGAAGACTACGAACCGAACGTGTTCTATTGGAAAGATCTGAGGGATGGGCGTGAGTTCTACATACTGGGCACTGCACACGTCTCTAAGCGCAGCGCCGAAGAGGTGAAAGAAGTGAGTATCCTCTTCCTCTTCCTCTTCTCCTCGTCTAATAAGGCTATTGCAGCTCATCGAAAGGGTGAAGCCGGACGTGGTGATGGTGGAGCTCTGCGAGAAGCGAGCCAGAAAGCTGCGCGGCGAAGTCGCTCATTCTCTAAGCCCTCAGGAGGAACTGAAGGCCCTCGTCAGCACCAGCTTTCCTGTAGGCGGCAGAGGCAACCCCTTTGGGAGAGTGTTTGGTGATGGTAGTGGTGGTAACCCATTTGCAGGAGGAGGACATCCGTTTGGCGGAGGCTTTGGAGCAGGAGGAGGCAATCCTTTTGGCGGAGGCTTTGGTGGTGCTGGTCATCCTTTTGGAGATTTTGGTGGAGGCGCCGCTGGTGGTGGTTTGCTTCAAACGTTGTTGAGCAGTGCGTTCAAGTACTTCTACGCCTACTTTAAGAAGATGGGGTTGATACCTGGCGCCGAGTTTAAAATGGCTCTGGAGGAGGCTGCAAAGCGAGACATCCATGTTGTGCTTGGCGACCAAGACGTAGACGTGCGTCTCCTCCTCTATCTTTTTTTTTTTGCTTCTTCTCATCAGATAAAGGACTTCCAACATTTTAAACAGGTGACAATGCGCAAGTTAGGAGGATCACTAACCACATCATTGCCACGCATCATGGAGTACTTAAAAACAGGAGGAGCAACCACGAATCAACCACAACATCTATCCCACGAAGACGTACTGCCACCAGGTTGGCAACAGATGAGCTGGGAGGAGATGATAGAGGCCATCAAGAACAGGAATCGAGTGAGGAAGATGGTGAAAGCCATGCGGACCTATCTTCCCGAAGTCACCAAAGTTATGCTGGATGAGCGAGACGCCATCCTTGCCAACAGCCTCATGCACAAATGCAAGCAAGGGCGGGTCATCGTGGGCGTAGTTGGCATGGCGCACATGGATGGCATCGAGAAGCATCTCAAGCAAAGTTCTCCTAAAATCACTTCATAGCAGCACTCTATCGTGCAACCGGCACACTTGTCATTATAGTAAATACTTTGTGGTTAGACTTACAATGATGATGACTATGCACACTTAAGACTCGGATGGCGAGGTCCCCCTGCGCTATCAATTGTGGTATGTACTCCACCAGACCAAGGCTGAGTAATACATCCGCGACTCGTCGCTTCGGTTGGAGTTTTTGCTGGACAGCTTGCCTCTAGTTGACAGGAAAACAGATTTTAAAAGAAACGAAAGGAAGAAAAGGACAGAGAGAAAGTGTTTGTTACAGATGCTCTTCTATTCTTTCTATCAGCATACCAGGATAAAATAAGTGAAGAATGCGTCTGTCTTGGCAGGATGGCAACGAATATGGTGACGCACCTTTTTTTTTTTCTTTTCTCAGGAAGAGGAGGAGGAGGAGGAGAAAGAGGAGGAGGAAGCGGAAGAAGAAGAGGAAGAAGACCGTGGGGGATCAATCCATGGGATCACTCGGCTGTAAATGCTTATCTCCTCTGCATTCTCGCTCTCTGCAGCCAATTTTCTTTGCTCCTCGAAGAAAGTAAGTATCTCCTCCTCTGAATGCCGTTTGGAGAAATGAATGAGGATGAACGTAGTATCCTTCAAGAGCGCCACATAAGGTTTCAGCTTACTGCAACGTGATCACCGAAGAAGGAACGGGTGAGAAAATGCGCACAACCTAAGAGCAAAGACAAAGGTTCAGTTTGTATGAGCGAACCTCCAGTGCATGTGTTGGCTCTGTTGTGCGGCTTGCTCGTGGCCTGGAATGAAGAATGTGCATTCTACAAAGATGACTGGGTAGTCTCGCAGCACGTCCTCTCCGTGCTCTGCAAAGACCTGTTCGGTGGTGTCCCCCAGAAACGCAAAGAGCGGTTTGTTCACCGTTTCCATGATCTCCACTCCCTGTCGTTGGGTTTGTGGTTCATGAGTCATCTCGTGAAGGAGAAGAACCGACGAGATGGAATAGGAGAGTGAGAGAGCAGAAAGAGACAGAGAGAGACAGAGAGAGAGACAGAGAGAGAGAGAGAGAGAGAGAGACAGAGAGACAGAGAGACAGAGAGACAGAGAGAGACAGAGACAGAGACAGAGACAGAGACAGAGACAGAGACAGAGAGACAGAGAGCAGAGGGAGAGAGAACCTGTTTGCGCAGAAGGCCCAGTTCTCTGCCTTTCTTATCAGCAAACTCGCCCTTGAGCTTCTGCCTGACCTCGCTGAAGCAATAGCCAAGAGAGGAGACAGGGGCATGAGTGCAGCGCACAAACCGCACCGCATGGCTCTTGTCCATCGCCACCGGCTTCTCAAAGCCATGCACGATGCTGCTGCCCCCTTTCGATTCGCTCTCTTCTCCTTCTTCTTTAGTTGTTGCGGCGGAAGATGAAGAGGGAAAAGAGATGGGATGATAGTGGTAGCCACCGGAGCGATCCTCCCAGTCGGAGCTTTCCTGGTTGAGCCGGTTCATGGCCGCCACGTACTCCTTCAGATAGGGCACGGCGGTGGCAGGGGCGTACACCTCCATTTTGTTCTTTCGGTGCACGTACAGCGGCAACATCATCGAATGATCCACATCTTAGGATGGATGTTAAACGAAATGAAGAAGTTGGGGAGAGAGGGACATATACGTACGACAATGGGTGATGAAAACACGTTCTGGCTTGAGTTGAGAGTTGGGCACGCCGGCATCCAACAACCACTTGAGCTCCTTCACCCAAAACCCCTTTTATTTTTTATTTTTTGTTGGATTTGCAAGCAAGGCAGAGAGGAAAGGGATGAATGGGGAAAGGGGTATGTACGGTGGCTTCACCGGCGCGCGAGTAGCCAGAGACAGTGAGACCACTGCCTGGCAGTTGCATGCTTTTCCATTCCCTGTAGTCCTGCATGGCCCTTCAAGCTTCTTCTTCTTTGCTTGTTTCTGGGCCTTCTGAGTGGAGGCTTTAACATCAGATCAGCTTCACTGAATCTGCATCCATGCAGATGAGGACGTCCATAGCCACAAGAGAGAGAGAGAGAGAGAGAGACGAACAGTTAGAGTTTCTTTTATTGTCGAGAAGAAAGCAAGGAGGGGGTGGGATGGAGGTGGAGACAAAGACGGTGTTTGTTTGTTTGTCCGCTAGAATACAACAGGAGGACCGGCCACAGCAAAGAGTTGCATTTGGTGGAGCAGCTCTTCCGTTTCTTCGTTCAAGGCTTGCAGCTCTGTGTCGCTCAAGTTCTTTACTCCCTTTGGAGAAACTTAACGTTAAGCAGAGAACAGAGAGAATGAAGTATAGAGCAGAAAGAGAAGAAGACAGGCAAAGAAAGCAGAGAAGCGAAGAGAGAGAGAGAGAGAGAGAGAGAGAGACTAACCCCCTTATCTTGAATGGTCTGCTTGACCTCAAAGGTTCGTGAAAGAAGCTCCAGGGCAGGATGGACTAGGGAGGAGAGGCTGCCCTCTCGTCTGAGCACTTGCAGGAACTCAAAGATATGAAGGCGGAGCATGTCTTGAGATCTAAAGGCAATGGCGATGAGGCCTTCCAAACATATCACTCGCGTCTGTTTAGAATAACGTGAGAAGAAAGAGCAAAAGGAGAAAGAGAGGAAAGAGATAGAACTAGAGAAGAGAGAAGAGAGAGAGATAGAAAGAGAGAAGGACCTCAAAAGGAGACATGATGGCAGCTTGTTCCAGTCTAGTAACGATGGCTTTCATAGGAGGAATCAAGTCCAAGAATTTAAAGTGGAGCAACCTTTCGGCCTCTTGTTTGGCGTCCTCATCCTCTTCATCACCTTTCTCTTGTACAGGCACAGAGAGGCCGTTCATGACGGAGGATTGGCTTGTGGTGACTCGTCGTTGCTTGGGGACCTTGTGGAAGCGAACCAAGGAGAAGCAATTTTCAGCCAAGAACGCAAATACCCTTTTCTTGATCGTAGTAATGACTTCACGCGAGTCGCAGCGTTGGTCACAATCCAGCACTTCAAAGATATTCTGGAAAGCAACATCACAAATGGATCAGCTTGACTTTTGGACAAAAGTGGGCGATAGAGAAGAGGAGAGGAGAGAAGAGAAGAGAAGAGAAGAGAAGAGAAGAGAAGAGAAGAGAAGAGAAGAGAAGAGAAGAGAAGAGAAGAGAAGAGAAGAGAAGAGAAGAGAAGAGAAGAGAAGAGAAGAGAAGAGAAGGAAAGAAGAGAAGAGAAGAGAGAAGAGAAGAGAAGAGAAGAGAAGAGAAGAGAAGAGAAGAGAAGGCTGACGAGAAAGGCAGAGGAGAGCAGAGAAGAGAAGAGAAGAGAAGAGAAGAGAGAAGAAGAGAAGAGAAGAGAAGAGAACGATGAAGAGAACGATGAAGAGAACGATGAAGAGAAGAGACCGACGAAGAGAAGTGACCGACGAAGAGAATGACGAAGAGAAGAGAAGCTAACCTCCAAAACTAGGCGATTGTACTGGATAGTGCTTATCTGTTCTTCCTCAGAGTCACTGTCATCGCTGTCAGCGTCGGTTGGCCTGGGGCTTACAGCGTCTACGGAGGCTGTTGGAGCATCACTAGCTGTGGGTGCCTTTGTCGTGTTAATTGGCTTTACCTTCTTCTCCTTCTTCTTTTTCTTGTCTTTCTTGCTACGATTGCTCTTTCCACTTTTGCCTGATTCTTTGCCTTCCATCTCTTTGACCTTGGAGCGTTCTCTTTCGATCTCCATCTCAATTTCCTTTATTTTCTCCCTCAGTTTCCTTGTCTCATGTTCCTTTGCTAATTCTTGACGATATGTATCAGCGCCAACTTGCTTCAACGCGGTTTTGTCTTTGCTCAAAACGGTGCTCCAAATGGCGGTCATCACATCGGCATCTATCTTCTCTGGAAGGTATTGATACCAGTGATACACCATTTGTAGAGCAAACTCGGCAAACTCCTCGGTTGTTTCTGTGCGTTCTCTTATGCTCTCAAATAGTTCTAATACATGATGACAAACAAGGTTTTAACAAACGTGATGGGAGTGAAAGGAAAATAGTAAACGGGGAGAGAATAGATGTAAATCTACCTGAGAATAAGGCAGGAGTAAGAGCATTTCTTTTGAGCTCATTGAGTATGATGGACTGAAGACGAGTTGTCTTATGAGTGAGCGAGAGCCAGATGAGGGCTTTTATAGCTTGTAGCCTGATATAAATGTTCTTCTTTTTATCTAAAACTGACTGCAGCGACTCAATGAGGGGAAGAAGAGGATGGTCTTTCTCTTTGTCAATAAATACTGCAGAAAAAACGAGTTAGGAGCAAAAACGAGAAGAGAGAGAGAGAGAGAGAGAGAGAGAGAGAGAGAGAGAGGCTTAATCACTTTTTTCATCACGTTGATGCTTTGTGAAAGCTCTGGCCAAAACAGCGGTGCATTTGGCAGCAGCATGAAGGAGTGGCAATGTGTTGGTTGGTTTGAGGGCATCCACCAAACGAGTAAGAATGGCAGAAATGGTGGATGCCGAGTTCTTCAACAGTAGCTCGTGTGCATACTTAGTGGGCAGAATTGAGCAAGTGACGAGGGTCTTCCATGGGCCTTGCGCCAAGCCAGCGATGGCCTCAAAGGCCACACGCTCGTTGGCATCCACAACTGCTTGACATAGTGCTTGATAATAAACACGAGTGGTATTTTCATTGAGCCCTCTGCTGCGCGGAGAGGAAGAAGGAGGCGAGGTTGCACCACCAGAAGACTGGAACGGCTCTCGTGGTAAAGAAGAAAGTAGGGCGGTAGAGGAAGAAAGCGGGGCAGAGGACGAGGCAAGCGTGGAAGGGTCCACACAACCACTCAAAACGGCCAACAACTTTACAAAGTAGATCCTCGCAAAAGTATCGGAGAGGTTGATTTGCGGAGTTTGTGGGGTGGCAAGGTGAGGCAGAAAGACCAACACATCACCGGCCACCATCGCTGGCTCCTCTAAAGCGTGCTCGTAGCACAGAGCAATAGCATGACGAGCGCCAGCCGGATCCTCACACGCCATTCCTTGCACAATCGACTGTTACCGTA
>JAVKOQ010000719.1:0-16590 GCA_031835245.1 Balamuthia mandrillaris
ATCTATAAGCCTTATTTAAATGTTAGCGCAGGCAGAATTTACAACAAAAACTCTTTAAAATGGTGAAAGGCTTACTTGTTGTAAAAGATCCAACATCTGGAGGTGGATGTGATAAGGCAGTTTAGCGACAACAGGCAGTGGGGTCACAGTAATGCCTCCCGTAGCGGATGGTAATGGAGGCAGTATTTGGGCTTCCAGTAGATCTATAACCTTGTCATAATCCTCTGATTGAAAAGCTAACTTCACTTGCTTCCACCTATCTTGGTACTGAAGTTTAGCCATTTTTTTATTCAAATGGCTTTCGTCTATCACGTGCCCGTAGTTACTAAGAAATTTGAAAGACTTGTGGTGAGAAAACTTGCTTAACGTGAAACGTAAAAAAGTGAACGTACCAATGAGGTAATAGGATACTCATGTCTCTAAAACACAAACCATATGATTCGGTAGGGGGATGGCGTTGTTCCTGAACTAAAGCCCCAAGAGAACGTTGGCATAACTTAAAATACGAAATGGCTCCCTTGTGGTTCTGTTTGGCGGCCTCAACTCTTGCTAACAACCACAATAATCTTTAAAATCAGGGTGAGCATCAAATGTAAATAAATACCAGGGATGTAACAGACTAGTCAGTACCGGATTGCAAGGGCCGGATGCACGCCATTCGGACATTGATCCCATCCAACAAGTATAGAAGATAAGTAGTGCTCAGAGAGAGGAAAATGTGCACTTGCAGTGACCGTCTTTTGCTGTTTGGCCAGATCAAAACACAGCTCCGCCAACACAATGTGATACTAGGGTTATACAATAAGGCACAGTCAATCAGACAAAGGGAACACGAAACGTAGAAACAATGAACAACAATAACAAAGGAATTGGTAATATTACCATTCGAGCTGAAGGTTGGGGCGTGTCAAGGATTTTTCCAATTCTTAAAACCTGCTCCTTCAATTCGGGGCTCCAAATGATGTTACTCGCAGTGAATAGCTCGCTGTGAAAGAAGCATTGAAAGGCATGAATAATGCCACAAAACTGCTTCGCTGTACCGCTTTGCGAGTTATCTGCACAGAGGAAGCGGGACAGGGCTTGCTGCTCACCCATTATAGCTGATAAGGAGTTACCGGTGGGATGGTATCGCTTGGTGGTCCTCTGGTTAGTAGTATCCCAACCACGAGGACCACGTGCAGAGCTCTCTTGGCCGCTTGAATGCAGAACATCAGTCAAACTCAGAAAATCAGAAATTCATGCACTCTCAATTGGGAAGCTGAATACCCTTCAAATGTGGTTGTTAACAAGTCTGGTTCCATAAACTTTCGAATAAAGTGATGAACGTCTGCCTGCTTGCTTGTTGAGGCATCCGAAGACTCTTTAACACGACTAGAGCGCCGCGAACCAAATCTGTCTGTAGAGCGCTTGAGCTTGCTTTGTTTTCCTTCTTGCGAGCTTTCGGCACTCTGAGAAACCTGCTCTACGTCTTGTTCCTTTGCCTCTTGAGCCTCTCGTCCACTAGAACCTTTTCCTCGGGTAGTTTGGGTTGCCGAGCTAGCCTGTTCATGCTGGTTGGTGGCAGAGCGACTTGACAAGGTGAACTTTTCTATTCTAATGACCAAGGGTTTTCCCAGCGATATTCTATAGGCAATGCAGTCGATGAGCAAGCAGAAATTCTAAGTTCAACCAAAGCAAGAAAGCGGTACCCTTTATCAATGACATTTTGGTGAATGTGTAGCAATAGAGTGGTAAGCCCTTTCCAAGACACTTCTTTAAGGTAGTACTTCATTGGGGCCTCATTTTTGGTCGTGGCATCACTGGCTGCTTGCTGGAGGTTCAATTTAGAAGCGTCCCAAGGAGATGCCACTCCAATGGGTGGCCAACGTGGCTGCTTGCCCAACTCTCCTAATAGGTGCTCGCGTAGTAAGCGAGCGGGTTTATAGCCAGCATCCAATCTTATGGCCTGTTCCACATAAATTAAGCAGCTATTGTAGTCCCCTATGCTGTACAAGAGCTTTGCGACACAAAGAAAGAGGCCAAAGAGGCCCGTTGTTGTCAGTGGAAAAGTTAGAAGCTACCAACCCTCCCAATGCTCTGAACAATGCATTACATGGTGTCAACCTATTAGCTTACCTGAATAATCTCCTCCAGACAAAGCCAATGGGAGGGATTGCAGGTCAGGCCTTTCTCCAAGGCATACCTGGCCAGGGTGAGGTTCCCCAAGTGGCTTGCTAGCTGTCCAATGTGGTGCCATACCACCACATCCTGATCTTCCAAGGCCACTGCCTTTCCATGTGGGATGGTTAACAGCATCATCAGCAAAAACCAAAAATAAAACGTACTTCCACATAATATTGGAGAGAGGTGTTAAGTTCTTCCTTCTTTTTGTAGAGGGCAGCCAAGTTCTTCAGGCACAGGTAGCGAAGCTTTTGGATGGAAGGTTCGTTTCTTTCTCGTCCCTTTGTGAAGCGCATACCAAGGTAGGAAGCCCATATAGAGGTCAGCGATGGGAGAAGAGCACGCAGAAAATAAACCAAAAGCAACGTGAAGAAGGGCACAAGACCTCAGAGAGAAAAGAGACAGATAAAGCGAAGCGAGGTGAGGAGAGAGAGAGAGAGAGAGAGAGAGAGAGAGAGAGAGAGAGAGAGAGGGCGAGAGCGTCGGGGGAAAGGGAGAACCTGTAGAAGCGGTGTGTCCAGGAGCTGCAAGTATGTTGCTTCAGCATCCTTTGTGTTGCCTTGTTGTTGAAACTGAAGGGCTTTCTTGTAGGCAGCAAGGCAGCGAGCTTCTTGGAGCTCAATACGTTCTTCTTTTTCTTGTTCTTCTTCCTCGCTGCTTGCCTCATCAATAGCAACGAAGCGTAACTGTTTACAAATAAAGCACAAGCGTAAACCTTAATGTTATAGCGGAGGAGCCCAAACGGACAAAGTGACAACAAACCATGTCGGCTGCCCCGGCGGTGGTGTTTTTGTGTGTTGTGGAAGAAGTGAAGAAGAGCTGATTGATAATTCGCGCTATGGTGGGGGTCGACCCCTCATTATTGCGCGCATTAAGGCTGGAAGAACAGAGGCGGAGAAAGAGAGCTCCCCCTGTTCACCAGAGCCGCGACGACAACAGCAGCGGCACCGTCGACGCCCACGCCAACGTCGAACACACCCGCAACCGCATAAGGAGGAGGAGGAGGTGGAGGAGGTGAACCGCCCCCTCAACAGCCATTAGTAGGTGTAGCTGCTACCACAAGTAGCATGGACAGAGTTGGTGGCGTTGCCGTTGCTGCTGCTTGTGGTGGTAGCGCAACTGCTGCTCGTGGTGGTAGTATTGCTGGCACTGGAAGGGAGAAGGGCGGCAGCTGCGCTACAGTACTGGCCAGTGGTTGCCACCAACTGCAGCATGAAGAAAGAAGGGAGTGGTGGCACCAGCTAACACTCCAGCTTGAATGGCGGCTGCAGCTCTATGCTGCTACTACGAGTGTAGATAGAGGAAGCAGAGGAGGCAGAGGCTCTGACACGCTCAAAGAGGGAGAGCTGATAGCAGAGCTGGAAGCTCTGCTTCCCCTGTTGCAGAGCGCACAGTTACCCGATGCTGCTCTTTCTAAACAGGTCAGTTGCGTATGCTGCTGCTGCGTACTTCTGCTGGAGATGGGGAGTGTGAATGGAGGAGGGAGTTTGTGCAATCTGTAACCCGCATTATGTATTTTGGAGAATAGGAGAGCGGACGCTTGGTGGAGCTATTGGGCGAGTTGGCCTGCTTATCGCTGACACCGGGAAGCAACCACAGGGGCCTTGCCTCCACCTCCTGTCAATTGTTAGGCAGCCTGCTGAGCAAGCAGCTGGGCGGCCTGCACGACGCCATCCACCCTGATTCTGACCGTTTATTGGAGAGCATGGCTCGCCTCATTTCTGCAACATCTAAAACGGTGCTAAGGGATCCGCTCCTCCTTATTGATGCATTGAGAGTTCTCACTTTGACCCTTGGCTTCAAAGGTGGCGCTGTTCCTCACAAGGTTGGCTTTCTCTTCTCTGTGTCTTCTCGTGGATGACACGCTTCTCCTTCTCTTCTTTTTGGCCTTCAAGTTGCTCGTTCTTGTGCTTTTCTGTTTCTTGTGCTTCTTGTTGCAATTCTGATCATTCGTGCTGAAAAAGCAAAGACAAGAGCAATTGTTGAAGCTGTTGATGCCTCTAGCGGATGGAAGGCAGGTATTCAACAAAGATGTTGTCCGGCTGGCATGTTTGTGCATTGGAAATTTAGCCTCCAGGTGTGGGTCCCGCATGAGCAACAGCTATCCTGACCTTTATCGCCTGCTCTACGCCACAATCTCCACAGAGCTTGGCTATGGTCAATACACCTCTGCAGCAACTACTGGCATCATGTCTAGTGGTGGTACGCACAGAGCATCCTCTATACGGGTTTGTAGTTTTCAGCAACGCTTCTGCCTTTTCAGCTGCAATAATTGCAGTGTAAATGACTGACATCCGTAGTTAAGTTATTATCCAGCAGTTTGCGGAGTTTGGCCACAATAATATCTGAGTCTCACGCACACGAACCACAGCTCACCTCCCTACTTACAACACTCAAGCAGCTCCTTTTCGGTACGTCCAACCTCTTTTTGTTCAGCACCTCTTCGTATCATTTGCAGTTACCTATCATTGTCATCATTACCTATAATAGGAGCACAGGTGTCATCAGCAGCAGCCGCAGTTGCAACTGCTGCCGTAGGCGTGCAGAAATCGTCACGTGATACATCTGAATGCCAGTGGCACAAGCAACAGCGGGCGCCGGAGGACGGCAACCGTGTGAATTCCTCTCCCGTTCCCACTCACCACATTCTGTATAGTTCTGACTCAGAAACTTCTGATGGCGAGGCCCCCGGAGAGGGCCGTCATCTTTGGAAAGTGCAGTTCCATGCTATGGCTTGCCTCCAAGCTGTTGCCAGACGTTCTCCGAAAAAACTCTACGCCTTTTGGACTTGGTTCCTTCCATCTTCACCGCACTCATTATCTCCCTCTTTGTTTACACTCCTCCTGCATGATTCCCATCCCAAAATACGATCACAAGCTGCCACCGTACTCACCGCCGTTTTGGAGGGCTCAAAACCCTTTATGGTTGCTGTTGAGGAGCAGTAAGTAGTACTCTCTCTCTCTCTCTCTCTCTCTCTCTTGCTCTTCTCTGTGTAAAACCGACACACTAACGCCACACTGAATCTAATGAAGCAAGGAAAGGAGACCCTTGAATCGGGCCTTTGTGCCGTTCTCACAAACACTAGCTCATATGATCCGAGAAGTCCACAACGGCCTGTTTGCAGCGCTTGACAAAGAGAACAATGTATCTTGTCTGAACCAACTTTTACGGGTAGGGATATTTATACACTCCAAGTGCGTGCCTCTTTATCCGAAGCACTTCTAATATTCCCATTTTCTTTAATATGCTAGTGTCTTACTGCATTGGTCAGCGCCGCTCCCTACGAAAAACTTTCTGATGGGTTCCTTACTGCCATTCTTTCTCGCCTGAAATCTTTCGTTTCCCTCCCTGGTCCTCGTTGCTCCCTTGCTCCGTTCTCTCTCTAACGAGTTGCTTCTAGTTGTAACCCATGTGTTTTGCTGATGTCGTTCGTTTTACACCGCTTATACAGAAGTAGGCATTCGGAGTGAAGCTTTTGTCTGTCTGGCCGCTGTATTTGGGCAACAAGGTTCCCACAATGAGGTGTCAGCACTATTGGAGCTTGATCCCTTTGTTTACGCTGTGTGGTCTCAACACCTTGCGCAAGAGGAAAGCAAAGAGGAAGAAATGAAGAAGCAAGAAGGCACGCACACAGGCTCATTAGTGGAATCGATACTCGTAAATATACAGCAGAATAGCGCAGCAGTAAGCCTACAAGTGGCGGCACTGCAATGCCTGGGAAGCCTTTGTAGTGCATATCCTCATTTCTTTGTAGGACCGAAGTCATTTAGCAAGGTATTTCCACCTGTATTTCTGCACCTGGAAGCCTCTTCCTCTGCTCTGCGTTTTGCAGCAGCGAAGGTCATAGAAGACTTTGCGAAGAGCTTAAAAATCAACTTAATGGATCTTTCCGGACTGCCCTTCTCTTTTGCGAAGTTATTCTGGACCCAACTGCTAAGCTCTCCACTACCTCACCTTTTTCAAGATGCTTCTCACTCGGTGCGGGCTTGTGTTTGTAGTGTGCTTTCCCACATTCCACCGCTTGCATTTGAACAACTACCAGTAAGTGTGAGATACTGCTGTTTCCATTCCCATTTGGTTCGCTTGCTGATAATGTAACTGCTTTTAGCAACAAACACGGCTCTTGTGCATAACTCTCATACTTGGTGCTGTTACTGATGAAGCTGCTGTTGTCAAGGCAGCTGCCAGCAGGGTTGGTTTGCTTTTAGCTCTTCCATGAGCTACTTACTGACGTGAACTTATAAACAGGCGTTAGGCATTTACGTGCTGTTTCCTTGCATGCAGGAGGATTATCTGTTTTTAGATGACTGTGCTGGTTTACTAGTAAAGTCCATGCAAGACACCAATCTCAACGTCAGAGTACGGAGCTGTTGGTCCCTCGCAAATTTGTGTGATACATTGGCCGCCATTCGGTACTTTCAATGTTCAGAAAACTTAAGATGTCTCACCTAATCATACTTCTCATTGTAAACAGGCGTAAAAGCGAGAGCGAGGCGTCAACTGGTTCTACGGATGAGCTGTTGTCAGAGATACCCATCTCAACATTCCGCTCACTAACAAGCTGCCTAGTTATGGCGTGCAGTGATAATGACCGGGTCCGCTGTAATGCCGTTCGCGCGTTAGGCAATACTTGCCGATTCCTGTCCCCACAAATGCTCTGTGCTGACGAAGGACTCCATTCGGAACTGCAAACCATCATTTCCTCGTTGTTAGAATGCCTTGGCCAATCCTCTGCCAAGGTACAATATATATCACATTTTCTTACATTATCAACATCGTGGGTAACACTGGTGTTTTTCTGCTGTGGTAGGTTGGATGGAACACGTGCTACGCATTAAACAATCTTTTGCAAAATAGTGCCCTCTTTCAGGGCGGTAGTATGGCATTAGGGGGCTCACCGTTTGTCAAAGAACAAAAGGATCAATGGAATATCCGAGTCATATCTGCACTCAACAATACACTGCAGCATCCCAACTTCAAGATACGCATCAATGCAACAAGGGCTTTGCGTGCTCCTGTAAGCAGACGCTTTTATGGCAACGCTTTGGCTCCCCTTTGGTACTCGTTGTTGGCCATTCTCTCGCCTTCTCTCGACTTTGACAGCAACCACCAATATTTTACCGAGCAGTATGTATTCCTCTCCAACACTGCTTTGAAATCCCAGCCATAAAACCTCTGAGACCTACTCACTTCTCTCACTCCGCTGTGGATAACCTTTTCAAACCATACCGCGGCATAGACAAAACCATGAAGCAAATGCCCACCAGGATAGGCTGAGGGTTGTCCCATTTTCTTCAGCTTCTTCAGAGAGGCGCTACATGACGGCACTAAAGGAACAAGCCAACTTGACATTGTTGCATTTGCTTTGCTTGTTGGAGGAAGAGGAAGGGGCTACCATGGTATCGCCTCTTCGTGGCAAAGCTGAACATATACTAGTCGATGTTCTCTCCGCATGCAAGCAACTTGCCCTACAAAAAAACTTGGCCAGCAACCATTGTGGCAGTGGCGTTAACCAACAATCACTTGAAGAACAAGAAGAGCAAGGTCTTGGGCAAGTGAACTTGGAGCGTCTGCATACACTAGCTGAATACGCTACACAGAGATTGGTGGCGTGGGGGATAAACCTTTCCGTGGGTACATCATCAGCCAGCACTTTTCTATGATGTACAAGAAAAACGTAGTCAAGGTATCTTCACACAGACTAAGGCGCCTACTATTAAACTTATACAAAACTTAACAATCTTGGCCAAGCCTGCACAAATTCTGCATCCGCCAGGTTATTGAGGTGGAAGTGGGGTAGGTCCCAATGCAGAGCCCATGAAGGACCCTGCTCGCAAAGAGAAGAAGCGGAGCATGATGATGTTCCGTGCTGCATTGACGTCCCTGTCCGCAATGTATGTTGAGGGTGCCACATCGCCCACACGTCTTGGAGGTGTAGTGTTCATCGCAGATGACCACGTTGCACCATGGGTACTCTCTGGCCTTGTTCAGGAGCCGCTGACGAAACCTGTAGTGGGACCAAGTCAGCATGGCTCTTGCTTCGTGACAAAGTCGAGTGTCTTTCATCAGACGAACGGCATAGAGCACCTCCGACGGAACTTTGTAGTTCTTGTCCCTCGCTTTGATTCGCGCCTCCCTGAAGAAGAGTTGGCGGGTGGAGCTGTTGTGGTTTTACTCCCTGGCTTGGATGCTTAGAGACTGCCTCTTGTCCTTCCGACCACGGAACTTCATCTTAAATCCAGTCCTGCCCGCCGCCAAGCTGGTTTTCACGCCGTTGAAGAAATCATCGACGGCGTCACTGCGAATGTATCGAGGAGTTTCCAACACCCACGCAAGGCTCTTGTCCTCTCCGTTGAAATTGCCGTTATTCAGGAATGTCTCCCTGACTTGCTTTTTCATCTCCTTCAGAGGCACTCCTTTATGTTCACGATGGAACTCCACGGCCTTGTTGTAGGTCCATCAAGCAGTGCCGAACCACTTGGCCAGCGCCTCTTTTGTTTCGAGCGCGGATAAAGGCGGATCTTCTCCACTCGCCCCCACTACCGGTGTCTCCTCTCCGTTCTTGTCCTTTTTGGTGAGCTGTACGGCTGGGCGAGATGGAACGCTCGATGAGGCCTAATAAGCCTCTCCGGTTTTTCTCCTCTTCTTCTTCCTTCTCCTTCTCCTCTTCCTCCACACCTTTTCTCCGTTAGGAATGTGCTTGCAGGCGGTGAACTCCTGAACCACAGGCAAAGGTTGCTTCCAGGGACAAGGCTTCTGGGCGTATCAAGCTTCTCCCGATTTCGCTGGAAAACTGGTTCCAAAAGGGCTGGGCGTGTGCAGCCTTCCACGCTTCTGTGCCCTTGACGGAGGTGCTGCCGGGGCGTTTTCCGCTCTTCTTTTCCAGGTAGCAGTGGAAGTAGCAGAAGTAGTGGTGCGACCCCCTTCCTTGCGGACCCGACCGAAGTGGATGGCGAACCCGTGAGAGGAAGCAATCTGTTTTCCGCACTGCGGGCAACTTGCCATTCAGGCCAGCTTCCAGAGCGTTGTGGAAGAGGCGCACAGAGGTTCGTGATGCTGTTCTTTTGAAAAAAGAAATCATTAGTGAGTGGTTGGTAACAATTTTTTTCCATCATCAAAAAATGTAGTGAGTGGAGAAAAAAGAACGCTACCTTTTCAATCGGAGCAGTTCCCCTGCCTGCGACTGAACCGCTCCGGTTTCCACCTCTGCCTCCTTCCACTGGTTTCCTCCTTGTGCGTGATGAGTTTCCATGTCGTCATGGATAAATTCTCTCCTAAGATCAGATCACATCGATTTAACTCCTCAGAGGGGGAATTGAAAAAAGTCGAAGAGGGCAGCAGGAAAGCAAGGCGGCGCAAAGATCATAAGATGGAAGCTTTTGCTGCAGAGGACCTAAGTATGGAACTGCAGCAGCGCATTAGGCAGCTGACGGCATCAATCGAGCAAAAAAAAGAGCCTCTCCTGCGCTTCGATTATCTTGGAGCAGAGACAGTGGAACGACTTGCTATCGAATGCCGCAAAGCGATTGCGTCCGAAAACCCTCAATCCCGCCAGTTTATAGCTGTGGTGCAAGCCACTCTCTCTGGAAAGACAAGGCTGCTACTCGAGCTGGTTTACAAGATCTTGGACGTCCCCGTCATCATGATTCGGTTGTTTATGAGGAGCAACCTCACCTACGCGGCTTTGGTGAACAGCATATCGCAATACAACGCCCAAGTCGAGCTGCTACCCTTTGCTGAGCGAAGAGACCACAATAGACGCATCATCCTCAAGATTAGAATCTTCTTCTACTGCTACATGCTTTTTACCAAAGAGTTCATGAGGCTGCACAACAGAGACAACTGGCGGGAAGTCAGTTTAGAAGAAAGACGCATCTTTAACGGGTTGCTGCTCAATGGAGGAACGGAGATGCTACGGAAGCTACTCCTTAAGGAATTTAGCAAACGACGAGTGGACGAGCCGGACACAAACCTTATCCAAGCCAAGCTGGAATTAGCGCAAGCCCTCGAGGAGATAGCGGTGGGTCTTGGCCAGCCGTGGTTTGTACTCGACGAGTGCCATACCCCACAACAATACTGCAAAGGCTTTCTATTCCATTCTGATTACACAAACCATCCGCCGGACCAAGTCATCGAATGGCAGCAGTGGGAGATGTCGCAGGAGGGCAGAGGAGTTCCCGAAGGTTATCCCTATCTATCGAAAACGGATTTATTTTGGGCGTTTCGCTGGGTCGCTTGTGAGTTTCTCACAAAATCGCTTCCGCAATTGACCATTTTCACCTCTACCCAATTTTCGGCGTGGCAGCCATTGCTGGATGCTACTAAAGTATCTCGCGAGCGACCCAGTATCAACAAATTCTATCTTCACCACGAGCTGACCGTGGAAGAAATGATACACTCGCTAAGGGAACTTCTTCCCGATAGTACAGCACAGCAACTCCAATCCTTGCTCAACGATTGGAGAGGTCGGCCTGGCTTTTTCTTTGAATTCCTGTTTCCCAAACTGAGCTCAGTGCTGATGTGGTCACAAAGCAGCGGAGAAGGGGTGCTGGAAACGATTCAGGCATGCGCTGAAGAGGCACGAGAAGCAGTCCACCTTTTTGTGCAGAATCAAATCAAAGAATATGCGCTTCGTCATTCTACGCAAAGAGCTGCTTCAGCTCAACAACTTCTCAAGCTGGTTCAGTTCTCCTTATTGTTACGGCATGGGCACTTGAGTGGAACAGGAAGCGAATTTGTAGCTGTAGTAGAGACGGGCTACGCACGTGTGACGAAGTACAGCCTCGACAAAGGCCGAGTTGACGCATTCATCAGCGACCCCCTTGTAGAGGAATCCCTGCTTTACAATCGGACAGAAGCGCTAGACAACGCTGAGCACTACCTGGTAGATCAGTATACCGCAAACCATGGGGAGCTTGCAGAGTATGCCATTGCCCACCGGCTGCTTCGCTTGCATTCTACAACGCTTGCCGACCTTATTGCGAATTGGTGTTCGGTCATCCAACTTCCACGGAACCAAGTATTTGAGAAAGCCACGATTCAAGCGCTGTCTGCTGGACACGTAGATGACTACGGCATCGACAGTGCGGAAATCCTTTGCTTCAGCAATCTCGTTGGTCGAGTGCTGTTAGGAAAATCTGGTTTGCGCTTGCCCGACATCCTATTTACAGCAGTGACCAACTCCGTCATCGTTTTGTGTTCCGTTCAAGTGAAAACTCGGATCAAGCGTTTGGCTGCCTCAAAGTTCATGGATGCCATCCGCAGCACCTCACGAGACTGGTTCCTTCGCGGCAAGTCACAGGATGTAAAGCAACACACCAAACTACAAAGTCTATGGGAGAATCAGCTGCAGCAATTGCCTCGAGGCAAGAGCGTTTGCCACCTCCGATTTGTTGTGAGTTGGGCTGGCTTTACACAAGCACAGGTGGACCTCATCAATAGTTTCAATGCAAAGAATCCGGAGCAACTTATTTTGCTTGTACAGCCAGCCCTCACCGCAGTTGGTGACTTCATCTATGGAACTCGGTGCAACAAGTTTCTTAGCAGCACCCTGGGAAAGCACACAAAAACACGAGCCTCCAAAAGTAAAAAAAACACACTTGCCACAGAAGATCCAGTGATGGCGCTACTCCCCCAAGAAATGGCATGGATGGGAAGCCCGACGGAGGAAGAAGAAGACTCAGAAGAAGAAGACTCGGAGGAAGAAGACTCGGAGGAAGAAGACTCGGAGGAAGAAGAAAACAGAGGAAAGGATAGGGCACCTGCAGCAAAACGTCCCAAACGCGAAGATTAATATTGTCTTCTTTAGTCTAAAAATTGAATAGCGTAACCACCACAACGACCAGCACTCCTCCCCCGTCCAAACAACACAACGAGAACCTCCGCTACGTGGCCCCCGCCGAACTCATCGAACGCTATGGCATCTCCCACAGCGGTCTCGTCAAATGCCACAAAGCGGGCAAAGTCGCGGCTCTCGTCACCCCCGGCGGCCACCACCGCTATGCGGCAGAGCATGTTAGAGAGATTCTTGGCCTCCGCGACCCGGAGGCCCCACAAAAGATCAAGGCCCTCTATTGCAGAGTCTCCAGCCATCATCAACACGAACATCTCCAACATCAGATTGAGAGTCTGCGGGAAGCCTACCCGCACCACCAGAAGGTCTACAGCGACATCGGCTCCGGCATCAATTGGACCGGCCGCAAGGGTTTCCTCTCCCTTCTCGACGCCGTACTCGAGGGAACTGTCGAGGAAGTTGTGGTTGCCCACAGGGACCGTCTATGCCGGGTCGCCTTCGAGCTCCTCGAGCACATCTTCCGTAAGCGTGGAACCCGTCTCCTGGTGCACTCCTCGCACGATGGTGAGGAGGATGGCGCCGAGCCCGCTAACGTCCTGGCCGAGGACCTCATGTCACGGTCAAAGACGATATCCAACTGGCCAGGGAAGCGACAAGAAGGCGACAAAAAGGAAAAGGTCGAGCAGGACGAAAGAAGCCAAAGGCGACGATCGCGAACGAAAACGACAAAGGAAAGGAGAAGGAAAAGGAGGAGGAAGAAGATGAAGAGGTGGAACTGAAGACGAGGAAAATACGTCTTCGTCCGAATAAGGAACAGTCGCAAATCCTCAACCGCTGGTTCGGGGGCGCGAGGAAGGTCTGGAACGCCACCCTCCACGAGCTGAAGGAGGAGAGGATTGGTTGGTACCTCAAGGAAATGCAAAGGGTTTGTGTGGTCGAGCCCCTCCATCCCATTCCCGACTACCTGAATGAGGTGCCCTACAGCATCCGTCACGAGACCGTCAAGCAGCTGCACAGCAACCACGCCACCTGCATGACCCTCAAAGAACAAGGACACATCCGCCGCTTCTCCATCAAAAAGAAGCGCAAAAAGGACCGCCGCACGCAATCCATAGCGATCCTCGGACAGTACCTGCGCTGGTGGAAGGGCTTAATCTATCCCGACCTCCTTCATCTCAATCCGGCATGGGCAGGAACCAACGAAACCAACAAGGGGAGGAAACATCGTCTGCGAAATCCACATCCCAAGCATAGCAATCCCCTGTTCGACCCTATAGCGGATGCCTTCGAGGGCCTGGAGGTGGACGAACGAGGTCGTTTGAAGAGGACCTGCACCCTCCACAAGAACAGACGAGGCCACTTTTGGCTGTGCGTGCCCATCCCCATCCAACACCATGCACGGGCTCCCGAAAACCAAGGGAGCATCGTGGCTTTGGATCCAGGGGTTCGCACCTTCATGTGCGGCTACAGTCCTACCGAGGGAACGGTGCGAGAGTTTGGACGCAACGACTTTGGTCGCCTGTGGCGTCTCAACATGCACGCCGATGCCCTGCAGTCCAAGGTCGACCGTTGAATCCATCACCCAATTTTCCGAAAAGTACAGAAATTCCTCATAAAAAGTGCCCATGAAAAAGTTTAACCCCTGAAATGGAACGATAAAAGAAAGGGAATCCACAGAAACTTTATTGAGCCCTTTTGAAGCTCAGAAAACGGATCACCAACAAGGTCGACGACTTTCATCGCAAGACGGCACTCTTCCTCTCTCCTGAAATTTCGTTTTTCTGTTTTATTTCCCGAATTACAACACGACCCCTGTGGGTTCCTTCGGAGTTTTCACGGTCCGTGACACCAAATGCTTGGTTGTCGGGGCCGTGTGGAAACTATTTAAGCGACCGCTCCGTTCTTTCCAGTCGTATCCCACAGTCCCTACATGTCACAAACCACCACCATTGACGCTACCACTACCATTACCCCACGACTCAGAGAACCCACCGAAGATCTGCACTACGTCGCCCCCACGAAGCTGATCAAACGCTATGGCGTCTCCCTCAGCGGGCTGGCCAAGTGGCACACGGAGGGCAAGGTGGCGGCCCTCCGCACCCCAAGCGGGCACCGCCGCTACGCGGCAGAGCACGTTAGAGAGCTTCTTGGCCTCCCCGCCGCGGTCCCAGAACCCGAGGCCACCGAAAAGATCAAGGCCATCTACTGTCGAGTCTCCAGTCACGGACAACGAGAGCACCTCAAGCATCAAGTTGAGCGTATGCGAGAAGCCTACCCGAGGCACAAGGTCTACAGCGACATCGGCTCGGGCATCAACTGGAAGCGCAAGGACTTTGTCGCCCTTCTGGAGCGAGTCCTTGCTGGACATGTCGAGGAGGTTGTGGTTGCCCACCGAGACCGCCTCTGTCGGATCGCCTACGAGCTCGTCGAGCACATCTTCCGTAGGTGCGGAACCCGTCTCCTGGTGCACCGTCCGGACGACGAGGACGACGACGAGGCCGAACCAAGCAACGTCCTCGCCGAGGACCTCCTCTCCCTCGTTACCGTCTTTGTCTGTAGACACCACGGTCAAAGACGATATACAGCTGGCCAAGGAGGCAGCTCGAGCACGTCAAAGAGACCGAGGCAAACCGAAAAGGGCGACAGAGGAGGATCCAAACGACGACGAAGAGGAGGAGGAAGATCCGACGCTGTTCAAGACGAGAAAGATACGTCTGAGGCCCACCAAGGAACAAGCCCGGATCCTCAACCGCTGGTTCGGAGGGGCGAGGAAAGTCTGGAACACCACTCTTCGAGACTGCAAGACAACGGAGAAAGAAGAAGAGGAGGAAAAGAAGAGGAGTAGAGTGGCGTGGAAGCTGAGTCGGATGCAGGGCGTCTGCGTGGTTAAACCTAGAATCATATTCGATTACTTGGAAGACGTCCCCTACTCCATCAAGCACGAGGCGGTAAAGCAGCTCCACGGCAATTACCTCACCTGCTGGACGCTCAAGAAGCAGGGTCATATCCGACGCTTCTCCATCAAGTACAAGCGCAAAAAGGACCACCGCACCGAGTCCATCAAGATCCTCGGACATTACGTCCACTGGTGGAAGGGCTTCGTCTACCCCGACGAGCTCCACGTGAACGAGCGTTGGAAAGAAGCCAATGAAACCCGCAAGAGGACACCCAGACGACGGCGGTTGCCGAATCCCCACGTTAAGCACATAGACCCCATGTTCGACCCTGTAGCGTACGCTTTAGAAGGCCTGGAGTTGGACGACAAGGGCCGACTGAGACGAACCTGCACACTGCACAAGGACAAGCGTCAACATTTTTGGCTGTGCGTGCCGATCCCGATCCAACATCATGAACGGGCTCCTGATAACCAAGGGAGCATCGTGGCCTTGGATCCAGGGGTTCGCACCTTTCTGTGTGGATATAGTCCTACCGAGAGAACGGTGAGGGAGTTTGGACGCAACGACTTTGGTCGCATCTGGCGCCTCGGAAAGCATGCCGACGCCCTGCAGTCCAAAATCGACCGCTCCCCACCGAGCCGCCGCAAGAGAAAACTTCGCGCTCTGCTCAAACTGAGAAAGAGGGTCACCAACCTGGTCGATGACTTTCACCGCAAGACGGCCCTCTTCCTGTGCCGCCGCTACGACCACATCATCATCCCTCCCTTTGGTGTGAAGGGCATTACGGCCACCCGAGGGAGGCGACGGAGGAAGATCGGCAAAAAGACCGCCAGGATGCTCTATTCCTGGGGACATTACCGATTCCGCCAGTGGTTGCTGCACAAGGCGAGGGAATGGGGCACCAAGGTCTACATTCGTTCGGAGGCCTGGACCAGCAAGACTTGCACCTGGTGCCTCCATGTGACTCACGAACAGAAGCAACACAACCGGCGTGAGCGAATCTTCGAGTGCGGACGCAGGGACTGTGGGATACGACTGGATCGAGATATAAATGGAGCTCGCAACATACTCCTTAGGAGCCTCTGTTGCGGCGTTGCCCGATGGAGCCATATGGGGGCGTGCTGATGGGAAAGTGGATGGGCGCTTCTGTAGCCCTCTAGCCCACCCCATCACCGCGTCTTCGCAAGAACTTTCATTTGTGAGTTTACTCACTTGTGTGATTTTTAATCCATCAGCCGCCACGATCACATCATCATCCCCTCCTTTGGCGTGAAGGGCATGACCGCCATCACTCGGAGGAGACGAAAGATCGGATCCAAGACGGCACGCATGATGTACTCTCGGGGTCGTTACCGATTCCGCCAGTGGTTGTTGCATAAGGCGAGGGAATGGGACACCAAGGTCTACGTCCGTTCGGAGGCTTGGACCAGCAAGACCAGCACCTCCTGCCTTCGCGTGACCCATCGACAATCACGACGCAACCAAGAGGAGAGGATCTTCGAGTGCAAGTACAGGGACTGTGGGATACGACTGGATCGCGATGTAAATGGAGCGCGCAACATTCTTCTTCGGAACCTTGTTGCGTAGCGTTGCCCGATGGAGCCGACGGGAGCGGAGCGGGTGATGGGCGGGCGCTTGTGCAGCCTCATAGACCCACCCCTCTTCGCTTTCAGCAGAAACATTCATACGTGTGAGTTTACTCACCTGTGTTAATTTTAATCCATCAGCTTTAAGTGAATC
>JAVKOQ010000720.1:0-16521 GCA_031835245.1 Balamuthia mandrillaris
AAGGAATAAAGGAACAAAAGTGTGAATAGAGAAGTTTATAGTATAAAAGAAAGTAAATAAATAAAATCAAGAAATAAGAAAAAACAAGATAAGATAGAAAAGTCTAAAATAGTAATAAATAATTGGTTATTATTAAATAATATTTAATATTGATAATCTAATTCTTAACATAATAGCCTTGTTACCTCCATTTCTTTTCTTCCTATTGATATCTTTAATATTAATAACCATTAAAAAGGCTAAAATAGTAATAATTGTATTTTTCCTTTAGCAAACAATTGAGGAGCTCAGCCAACAACTGGAAAAGCAATGTGAGAGAGAAGGAAAGGAAGAAAAAGAAAGAGAACCACTACTTCAGCTCATCAACCGGTTGATTGAGCTTTGTAAGTCAATGAACCAATCAATCCTTTATGACGGCAGTTGGTGGCTGTGTTGATACAAGACTGGCAGAAAGAAGAAGTCTATTCAAGATTGAGAATAAGTCGAGCAATGCTTCGGAGAAGAAGAAGAGACCTTGTACTGAAAAGACCCATATGGCGGATTGTTCAAAGGGCACCAAACATTTTGCAACCTAGGCGCCGGGTAGCAGCAAAGCAACAATTCTGGGCAATAGTGAATGACATTGCCCCTTGTCCATCAGGTCGAAACTATCATGTCTATGTTGGAACTAGAAGAGGGTTCTACTTAGCTTATACAAGAGAACACAGACAACAAGGACTTATTAGTGAACCATTGTCATATGGAGAGGTGATGTACCATCTTTTGGCCCAATGAAGAGGAAGAAGTCGAGAAGAAGCTGCATGCCTTGTACGATTTCATTGGAAGAGAAAGGCAAAATGGTGTCACAAGTGCAGATGATATGAAGAGCTTGCTGCAAAAAAAGAAGTGAACGACCTGGAGGAAGAGGAAAAAAAGGAATGGCCAAAGCTAGAAGATCATCATTGCTTGCAGTATGCTCAGCGTTCTCATTACCTAAAGGTACACACAACTGTTGCTTTATATCTTAGAAAAAAAACCTTACTTTACCTGAAAAGACAAAACATCAGCTGGCACAAGGTGAGGCTCTTATTCTTCAAGACTTCACACAACTCAAGACTGAAGCAGGGGGCATCTATCAAGACCTAATCATCTTGTGGTTTGAGAGAGAAGCAGATGATCAACAGAAGAGCCATTATCAACACTTCTTAACAGATGAGAAAACAGAAAGAAGTGAAGAAGGAAAGAAGACAAAAAAACAGTACACAGCAGACCTTAACTTTGTGGCAGGCGTGTAAGAGATGCTCTTAGAGTCAACATGGAAGGACTTCAAAAAGCTCATCGTTTTTTTCAAATGAGTGTGGTCAGCAATTTAGTGCACAAAACACATGGCATGGATGCGGTCAGTTGCCTGTGACAGAAACCTTCCTGTGGATTACAACTTTTTTGCTTCGAACCACAGTTACAACCAGTGCAATGTTATTGGTGCTCAGGCACAACATACCTTAGTTCATTAGGAACTGGACCGAGGCAGTGAGGGCAAAGATGCAAGGCTTAAAGTTCCACAAAATATAGCAATAGTCATTTCTATTACAAAAGGTCATAAAGGCTCTGTTGCCCCACACCAAAGAAGATAGACAAAGTTACCATGCAGCAAGGCCTCAAAGATTGGCACCAAATTGAATACCAACCAGATGGCACACTTCATGTTTGGCATGCTTCCACTGATACGGTCCCATAAGCTACCTTGAAGTTCACTGACCACAAAAGCTTCATTTACAACAGGCGCAGACAGCAGGAAGAGGCATGAGGAGGCCAAAAAGCAACTACCACCTTTTCCTGCTATTTGGGAGTAACTTTTTTTCTTTTTTTCCGCCTTTGTCTACAATAATTAATGTCAGCACTCACAATCAATCAAAAACTCGCAGACAGAACACCTGCAATTGCTCCATGTCATATTAAATGAAAGTCGACCCCTCCCAAGAGCCTACCAGGATAGTGTTTACATCGTGATTCCTCCCTAGAGGCTAATACCCACTTGTATTTCCCCATTGCACACACCGTTAAAGGTAAACCTTACTAGTTGTATCTAAATTTGCTGACCAACAGAAAAGCAATAAAACTATTTTGAACTGAACTATTAAATGAAAGGAAAAGGAAAACAAGTATGTTTGAAATAATATTGTCTGAATAAAATAGGACCATAATGTATAATTCAAAGAGCAAACAAAGGAAAAATGAAGGTTTAAAAGGGAAGTATATAGTGTAAACAAAACAAAGTTGACTAATTAAAATGAAAGAAAAAAGCAATAAAATAAAAGGAAGAAACCAAGGAATGTGTTGGTTAAGTCCAACTTAACAAAAGAAAGGGACAAATAATCAGAAAGGAGTGTATTCCAGAAGAAAGAAAGAAAAACAACAGGAGGGGATCTCCATTGTTGCTTTAAAGTACACTGAGGGAAAGGGAAAGGAGAGAAGGGAAAGAAGGGAGAAATAAAAGAAAGGCATTCTACATGAGGAGTCTTGGGATAAGTGTTGGTGATTTTACCAACAAATGTAGTAACAGGTGATTAGTATATATTATAAATTTAAATAAGAAGAAAAGAAAATAAAAAGGACAATGGAGCTGATATATTGAGAGTATTTCTCAACCATATTGGTATAAAGTTCTTGAAGTCATTAATATCATAATGAGTGAAAATGGGCATGATTGGGTGGTTAGCATCTGGCCGGATTATTTTCGCGGAGAATAAAATCATTTCCCGGATAAGGCTATCCTCAAATTGAAAATAACCCCCTGCATGGAGGACTTCATAGTTGTCAAGTAAATGATAAAAAACTAGAGAGGACGTAGTTGGTTTTTGCCCCCAAAAAAAGGTGTTTATAGAAGAATGTGGATTAAAGAGTTAAAAAAAATATTTATTGTTTTTGAAGTTTTGAAGTAAAACAAACATAAAACAAGTTTAAAAGTCCTCATACTGCTCATATCTGCGCTTTCTTGTATTTTCTAAATATCTTCTTTTTGCTTCTTTTCTTTTATTTTCTCTCTCAATTGCGTTTTCTTTTCTTTCTCGCATTTGAGCACGATAATATTGGCGCTCATCAACCGCTAACGGATGGGCAGAAAGTAAATGCTCATTGGTAAAAAGGATGAGAAGATCAATGTCAGCATCAAACTTGTTGTGGTCATAGGGATAGGGCTTGCGTAGAAAGGCCCAAAGCTTGTACATTCGTCCAAAAAAGCATTCTATAGGCACCCGAAGCTTTGCTAGCTCTCTGTTTTGAAAACGTTCTGCTGCTGTCCTCACCTGAGATTGTTTTTTGATAGTTATTCTTCGAAAACCAGGAGTATCTTGAGCTGGGCCAACATAACCTTTGTCAAACAATGCACTCCAGCTTGTTTCATTACCATCAACACGGTGGATCATGGCAGTCTCTTGAAAGGTCCAAAACTACCCTCTCAGAGAATGGCAAAAAGATATCCCAAGAGTCGCTTTCCATTATGGCTCAGTAGACTCTTCCGTCTTGAAAGAGGCGTTGGAACTCTTCTTCATCATCATCATCATCTGTTTCCTCTCCCATCTCTCGCTCTGCCCTTTCTGAGGTTTGAGCTTCCTCTTGTCGCCGTTGAACTGCAAGCTCCTCCAAATGGCAAACATAAGTACGTTGTCTTCTTCCAGTAGCCATGTTGATACACGCGTGTTTTGTCTCTTTGCTTTGTTCGTTCGCTGCGGAAAAACAGGCGTAACAGTGCACAACCGCAAAGCGGTTACGTTTGCCACCAGAAATATTACATTTCGGATTATCTTATTTGGCTCCATAGAAAAAGTATATCACATTTGACGTCATCATCCCGTTCGGAGGATTAAGGAAACCTGGATATGATTTTATTCTCCGCGAAAACAATCTAGCCAGACATTAACCACCCAATCATGCCCATTTTCACTCAATGATAAATATCAACCTGTTGATATAACTCAGTCAAGAATGCTTTTGGTTGCTTTAAAGTAAACAAATTTCTTTAGTCATTTGTATTATAATATAAGGCTCAAATACACACATAATCAAAAGGATTATTATTTATTTCTTCATTTTCATTATTTTCCTCATTCACTTGTTCTTTTTCTTATCTAAGTATCATGTTACTCAAGGAATAAGGAAAATAGGGGAAAATAGAAAGAATGAATTTTTTCTTTATTTTTTATAATCATATATATGTTTTTTCATTATTGATTTTCTTTTTTGCTTTTTTTCCTATTTTTATCATAATTTGTCAACTCAGCCTTGGGTTATGTCAAGCCCTTTCTTTTTTACAATACTCACAAAGGAGAAATAAGATTGAAATGGCCCTTGGTTTGATTTCATTAGAAAGACTTGCTTTATGTATATAGTTTCTCCTTCTTAAGACCTTGTGGATTAATTAGTCATCTGCTGTCACATTGCTAGGCTTCTTTCTTTTATTTTATTGTTTTGTTTTTTCTTACTTTTAGTTAGTTTTGTTTTCTTTCACATCACACTTTTCTCTTTTAACATTTTTTGTTTCCTTGTTCCCTTTGAATATTACATTTTGGCCATAAATTGTTATTTGTGTTATTCATTCCTTCTTACAATATGATAAAAAATAGTACAAAAAAACAAAAAAACAAAAAATTTATTACTAAAAGAATTTATTAAATAAAGTTTTTGAAAATATTAATAAAAACATAATCGCATATTATTTTAAATTAAAAAAAAAACAAAGAACATGTTTTAAACAAAAAAGGCACCCCTTTTTGGAAATAATTTTTTCTCCAATCAAAATATTCACAAAAAATAATATTTTAATATTTTTTAAAGAAAATTATTATATTAAAAATAATTTCAAAGGATATGAAAATAAATATACTACTCTTAAATTCTTTTTTAAAAATAAATAAATAATTTTCATAAATAATAAAACAATGGATTTTATTATAATAGATAATAATTCAATTAACAAAAGATAAATTTAAAATAAATAATACTATTTTAAAACAAAATCTCATTTAACAATAAAAGTATGTATTTAAAATAACTATAATAAGGCTGATAAGGAAACAACATAACTGACACCAACTTGAAGAATGTAGCAAAAGACCTTTTATAAAATGAAAGAAAGCATAAAAAAAAGGGAATCTTTATTAATGCACTTTGTGTTAATGTCCTCAAATTCCTCTTTTTTAGATTTTTTCATTTTGTTGACTTCTTTTCTTTTATTGACCTTTTTTGTCTTGGCTGAAAGAAAAAAAAAGGAGGAAAGATGAGAAGAAAGGCAAAGAGGAGGTAACGAGGGCACCTCAATTGGTAATTGGGCCACCCCAACCATCACTAGTAATTCCTTGGGAAAAGGAGGTAAACATAGTATTTGTTGCGCTTGGCCCAGCAATCAAATGTGCTATTTGACATAAGCTGTAAAAGCTTCTTGTCACAGTGGCTACTCATCTTCACCCCATTTTCTATTCTGCCTATTTTGGGACACTGAAAGGGTGTACCCTGAGCGTGGAGCAAGTGTCACAACCTGGCCTTGGGTCGTGCCAATTCCTCTCTCTCTCACAACGTTCACAAAGGAGAGATAAGATTGGGGTAGTTCTTGGTTTGCTCTTATTAGAAAGACCTGCTTCATGTGTACAGTTTCTCTCTCTAATTCTGTTATTCTCTCCTTTTTCCCTCTTTTTCCCTCTCCCATGGTAACGCAATACTTAGAGATTCTGTTGATTGGCTGGGTGATGTCATCCTATCGATCAGACCGAGATCGTGCCGTGTGACACAAGAACTGTTGGATGTGTTTGGCCATTATACAAGGAGAGTTCAAACTTGGCTCATATACAGTAATGGCTCCAAATGTTACCATCAAGTATATGGCAAATACAGAGAAAACATGGATGAAGTTGAAGTATCATTGTTACAATGTACTTCAGTGGCCAGAAAGCTGTTCTTTTGAGGTTTGTTTTGTTTTGTGTTTTGTTTTGTTTTGTTTTGTTTTGTATTCTCTTTAGCTCATGGCAGCAATCACAATTTGCAACAGTGCATGGATGAAGACCAAGACCATGCTCATGTTGGGTTTTGTTAGAACATGAAGAAAAACATGGTTTCTGCTCTCCCTTCTAGTTATGACAAAAATGGTGCTCTTATACAAATGCCTCTGCCATCAAATCTTTTTTGCTTGTTTGGCTTCAAAAAAAAATAAAAAAACAGCAACTTCCACAAAGAGTTGACAACTAAAAAATTAACATACATCAGCATGGTTAACTCAACTGTTTGTGACGTCACTTTAACCATTTAAGGTCTAATGACATCAGTGATGACATGTGTTAGAAAGTTCAGTCCTCAGAGTGCAATCAAAATACTGCTTTTCAGTGTGTTGATTGTTTGTGGAGCACAGATTTTAATATTCTTATAAGGTCCTCCTTTTTTACAACCTCAAAGTTTCTTAGACTTACCAATTAACATCATCTTAGAGTGAATGAGTACCAAGTTGCAAACCTTAAACTCTTCTTTTAGTTCTCTATATTACTTTTTATGTTACTTCTGAATCTTTTTTAGCATTGCAGAAAGCAGCATTAAATGTATCCTTCTTTCTTACTTCCATCAACACATTTCTTGTCTAAGTACTTTCTCATTCTTGACTTGCAGCTAAGTGTTTGTGAAGTGTGACTTATTCTAAAAAAGAACAAAGACAACAAGAAGGAATCTCTGTTATTGGTTGAAAGTATACCAAGAGAAAGGGAAAAGGCGAAAAGGAATGAAAGGAAAATGTAAGCACAGGTGCTAGAGTGCCATGAATGAGTTGTGACACCTGTGAAAGAAAACAGGAAAGGGCAATAGAGCTGTTGAAAGAAAGGTTAAAACCAACAACTAGTCTGTCTTTATGGGTCTTGTTGTTGTCAAAGAGGTGTTGGCTTTGTGTTATCAACATTTATTAAAAGTGTGTACACATGTATAGATTGAAAGAAAATGATTTGTTGGAAATGAAAAACAACAAGATGGAGAAAAACAATGATTTAGAGGAAGTGCACACGTGTGTGCAGATTGAAGAAAAATGAAAAAATGGGGAGAGAAAATGATTTGAGGAAGTGTGCACACATGTGCAGATTGAAGAAAAACAAAAAAATGGTGGAGAGAAAATGATTTATAGGAAGTACACACATATGCAGATTGAAGAAAAACAAAAGTACACACATATAGCTTGCAGAAAAAGATTACCTCACCAACTTGAAGTTTGCAGCAGGCAGCAGACAACTGAAGCACGTTTCCTGTTTTCTTCTCATTTTTTCTTTCTCTTTTTTCTTTTTCTCTTTCTCTCTCTTTCTCTCATTTTTTTGCTCTTGCCACATTCTCTTCCATATCTCAAGCATTTACTACGTTTTCACTGCCCATGACCAGGAGGAGCTTAGCAGTGGTAAAAGAGCAAGAGCACACTCTAGTACAAGGACCTGCCCTGAGGGAGCAAAGGGCTTGCTGTAGAGTCTTCAAGGGCCTTCTACTAGGAAGGAAAGGGTAAGGGAAGGATGGTCAAGGCCTTGTTGATAGTCAAAGTGGTTCTACCAGGAGAAAAGCAGTGACCTACAATTTTTTTAAGTATAGTGATTCTATCAGCTAGTACAACACAGACCAGGACTTCTGCTTCTGGCCAACATCCCAGTGAAAAACTGCTTTTTTGAAGGGAACTATATTGGTAGTATTATCTTTGAAGTTTTTATAATTTGTATCCTAGGCAATGTTATAAAAACTGGTATTTTGGCCCAGCTCAGTATTATATATAAAAGCCTTGACCATTGTTTTATACACAAATGTTATTAAAAGGGATACTACTTAACCTGTCACCAACTTTATAAATATGTAAAGTGTTTTTTTTGTTATCTTTTAAGCAATATTAAAGATTCTTTATTGTTTTCTTGTTTTCATTTAAAATACACTTTCTTTTGTTCCCTTTTTTGTTTCTTTTGTTAAATCAAGCTTCACAATCATTTTTTAAATTTACTAGTAAAAAGTTTCTATTTTCTCTTTTTTTAAACAAAATGAACATCATTAAATAACTCTTTTTTTACTTTTTATTAACATTATAAATATTTGATATTCAATAACTATGAACACAAAAATGATTAACAAAATTTAATTTCAAATGTTTTATATTCAATAGAAAAATATTTATTAATTATTTTTCATGGTTTTCTACCTGCTTGGCATTCATCAAAACTCAGAAGACTCCCTTTCATAATTGTACATTTCTTCCATCCTCAGCAATGTACCATTGAATTTTCCTCAAGTTCACCAGAACACCAAAACCCTGGCCCCAAAGCCCAAAATTAATAACATCAAACTTGATGACAGCCAACTCTCAGCTCCCTTACATACATTAAACGACTTCATCAAGGACCTTCTCAACAAAATGGTTCCTTCACTTAACATAGGTCAACAAATCTTGGAATGACTCCACTCTATCAGCCATGGAGGTGCTGAAAATCTTCTTCACAAAGTTCTCAAAGGAAGGTTACTTTTGGTGCAATATCCACAATGACTATCATAAGAGAGCAGGCCATTGCAAGGAATGCCTTCACTTCGACATCACATAGCTCGGGTTTCACCCTTTTAAGTCCATAAATGCTACCTTTTCTTTTGAGTATAATTGCCTATCAATGTGATTGGTCCCTTGCAAACCAACTTCATGGACTATTAGTACTATCTTTATTTCACCTTGTATAAATGTCTTTTTCTTATGTACATTGAGTTGGTGTCTATTAAGCTTTCCCTATCAGTCTCATCATACATATTTAACAACATCAACAGAATTGAAACCAATGGAATAAGATGAAAAAGTCTAATAATGTAATAATAAGGAAGATCTTTAGAAAACCTACTTCAGTGTTAATATGAAAGGTCAATGATAGTTTGTAAAATTTTACTCTTAAAAGCAAGAAAAGGAAGCAATAGAACTATTATATTTTTTTGTCAATAATTATGATATAGTCCAATCACTTGGAACTTTTTTAAGCTTAGAATAATATTTTAATAATAAAAGTTTGTTGTCACAACTCTGCCTTAGGTTGTGTCAATCCTTTTCTCTCTTATAATACTCACAAAAAAAAAATAAAATTGTGTTGTGATAAGGCCGGTGAGGGAATAACTCAATGGATACCAACTCATTGTGTGCAGAGAAAAGACCTTTAATAGAATGAAAGAAAGAGATACATATACAAGGAGAGATAGGGATAGGTATTATGGGAGAGTGGTATAACACTTCCTCCTCCCAGGCCAAAGTCATGATTGACTGTCAGGCCGATAATCATGATACTGCTCTCCAATATGCCTGGACCAGGTCCGGGGCGTTGATAACGTTATGCTCAGGCTCCCAAGAGTTGTGGCAATTGGAGAAACCTTTTTACTTCAACCTATATTCAAGTCCTCGGCTGGTATAATGGTGATCAAGAATTTTCTCCACATCGTATTCATTGTCAGCAAGCTCTCTATCTTCATCGTCATGTGGATGAATTTTTTGATATGGTTGAGGTTTACTACTTTATTCATTTCAGGACCAGCAGTATTCTGCACCTTAATTGTCTGCAGAGAACAGATTTTGATAATCTTGTAGGGTCCTCCTTTTCACCTATGTCAAAGTTTCTGCGACTTGCTGATGGATGTGGCTTTGGAGTGAATGAGAACCAGGTCACCAACCTTAAACTCTTCCTCCAGCTTGCCATGCCGTATCTCCATCTTATCTTTTTGAGCGTTGTCTACTCCGTGGGCTTCTTCTGCAAGTTTACGCTGTGTTTTCTGCAGTTGCCTCACCCACAAATTGTCAGACAAGTGTGTTGTGTCCACCAAACTGGTACCATTAGACTTCCTCCCAAATATATGCTCATAGGAGGTAAATCATCATCTTGGCAGCGGCACATGGTGATAAGAATAAAGTAGCATAAGAAAGTACACACTCCAGGCTTGTTGCTTGCTGTTCACAAACTTTTGAAGCTGCTCCTTAAGGTCATTCAACCATGCTGTTTCCTTGGGGATGCTCTGCCATTGCCTCGAGGCATATTTGTGCTTAATGCCAAGAAAAGTCGAAAGCTCATTGTTGAGTTTGTTAATGAACTCTCTTCCTTGATCTGACAGAAGCTCCTTAGGGAGGTCCATGCTCATGAAGATCTCAAGTAAGGCCTTCATCACTTCCTTTGCTTGTTTCATCTTCAATGGATGAATGTCCAGCCAACGTGTGAAGGCGTCGATAGTGACCAAGGCATATCGGTACCCCTTGGCTGTCAAGGGCAACTCACTGATCAGGTCCATGGAGCCTTTGCCTCCTGGCATTCCACACAGCCCTTGACCCAACGTTCCACATCTTTGTGAATACCAAGCCACTAGTACTGCGTGATGAGGCGGGAGTACATCTTTTTAACGCCGAAATGCCCACCTGTAGGAACATCATGGAACTGACGAAGTATCTCGTTTCTAAGCTCCTTGGGCACAATTTGTTGAACGGTAGCTTGTTTGACCTTGGCTTTATCAGGCCAAATTGTGTATAAAAGATGTCCATCTTGAAGGAAGCTCCACTCCATGAGTGCCAACTGACAGGGTGTCTTGCATTGACATGCCTCCTCGTTGCCTTGAATGGCTTCAATGATCCATAAAAACTCATCATCATTATACAGCAGCTCAAGCCATGAGTTGGAATCCAACTCTGTATTCGGTAAAACCTGTGGGGAGCCATTTGGTTGTGACTGTATCCCACGGTCATCTTCGTCGACTGGCTGCCTTCCCCTCTGTCTTCAAAAGTAACCTAAATGCAATTCTTTGGACAAATAACAGTGTTGACTGTACCCAGAGCAAACAGTTCACAGCCGAGACTATCGGCATTGGAATGTTCCTTCCCTGGTTGGTGGGTAACTCAGACATGGCCGAATTCCTGCAGCTTGGCAATCCACCTTGCCAACTTGCCCAAAGGGTTTTTCTGGGAGAACAGCTGCTGCAGCACCGAATGGTCAATAATGACCCATGCCAGCTACTGAAGAACATAATGTCTCCAATGCTGTAGGAAAAAGACAACGGCATAAGCCTCCGTCTTCGTGGCTGCAGACCAGAAAGCTTTTTGCTACTGTAGGCTATAATGTGGTATGGCCTGTCCTCTCCTTTCTGTTCCAGAGTTCCCCCAATGGCATAATCGCTGGTATCACAGCAGATCCAAAAGTCTTTTTCAGCATCGGGATAGGCAAGGACAGGAGAACTGATCAGAGCCTCCTTTATCCCTTGAAATGCCTGTTCCTGCTCATCACTCCACACAAACTTTGTTTTTGGGCTTGTGAGGTCAGTGAAGGGCTTCACTATCTTGGTGAGATGATGAATAAACTTGCGGTAGTAGTTCGCAAGTCCGAGAAAGCTTTGTAGTTGCTTTCTGGTAGTAGGGCGAAGGCAATCTTGCCCCGCCTTGACCTTGCTTTGTACAGGGCTAATTCTGTTGCTAGACACCATAAGCCCAAGGTACTCCATCATTTCCTTCATAAAGGTGCACTTGTTGACCTTCACATAGAGGCAATACTCATGGAGATGATCAAAGACCTTGCATAGGTGAATGATGTGGTCCTCAAATGTCTTAGAAAAGATGATGAGGTTGTTGATATGACATCAAGAAAACTTCTGCTTGAATTTGCTGAAGATCTCATTCATTCCTCATTGGAACATAGCCAGAGCATTAGTAGGTCCGAAGGGCATAACCACAGGCTCAAACTGACCGGATTTTGTGACAAAGGCACACATATTTGCGATACACTCCTCCATAAGAAAGTGCCAATAACCACATGCTAAGTCAAACTTGGACCAGAACTTGGAGCCATGGAGGCAATTCAGTCCATTCTCAACGTTTGGCATAGGATAGGAGTCCTTCACTGTCTGTTTGTTTAGCTCTCTGTAGTCAATACAGAAACGTGGTTTTCTGTTCTTCTTAATGATGATGATCACTGGGTGTACCTATTCGCTAACAGATTTGCGAATGATGCCCATGAGTAGCATGTCATCCGTGCAGCAATAAAGGTCTTCTGGACCTTGGTGCTGACCTTGTGAGGCTTCACATGGATGGGAGTATAATCCATTAGGACTATCTTGTAGGGAGGAAGTTTGACACTTCCCAGCTCAGGAAGCTTGTAACAGAAGATGTCCTTGTATTCAAGGACCAGCTCTAGAAGCTGTGCTTTCTGCCTGATATCCAGGTCTGTGTCGTTCATGAGCTCTCTCAAGCCCGTCATTACCTCTTCCTCAGTAGGGAGCTCCACTGGGTAGATAACATCCATGATGTCTTGGGTCTCCTTTGTGACTGAGGTGCACACTTAGTCACCATCAGAGTCACCAGATGAATCTTTCACAAGTTTGCTCTCAGCAAAAAGCAACCAGTGTCATCGAGCTTTCAAAATGTCCCAGCTGATGAGAAAATTGTAAGGCACTGGATCATCCTCCGCTAAGACAGCAACAGTTGTCTTAACATTCTCGTGAGTAGGCATCCAAAAACGAAGAGTAATGTGTCCCTTTGGCTTCACCTCATGGCCAGTGGCACTTTTCCACATATCTCCATTATATAAACTACTCATCTTCACTTCTTTGGGAACAGTGTTTGCTTGACAAAGCTATCAGTGGCACAGAAGTCCAGCATGGCCTCAACTGTCCTTCCTCCGGAAATCTTCATTGACATACTCAGCAGACAACATGCATTCTTGACGACAATATTTATTGATCCTGTCCTTCCATCAGTACTGTCCTTCTGGGTCGGCACCTGGCTTTGGCTTCCAGACTTGTCCTTTGTGTCCCGCAAAGCACCGTCAAAAGTATCCTTCTTTTTGCTTTGGTTGACATGTTTCTTCTCTGAGCACTCTCTTGTCCAGTGCTCTCTCGACTTGCAGTTGTAGCAAAAGGGTCGCTTTTTCTTCTTGTCATTGCCCGAACTGCTGTCGTTGCTGTTCCTTTCCTGTCTTGAGCTCTTTGACCAATGGTCTAAGCTCTTCTTCACATGCCGTCGTCCTTCCCAGTCTCTAGCGAGGTTCAAGGAATCAGCCATGTTAGCGATGTCTTTCTACTGAAGGAATTTCTCCTTCAGGTCCAGAACAGCACCTGCAATGAACTTTTCTAAGACCTGAGTCTTGCTGAAATCCGTGAGGAAAGTCTCTTGCAGCACTGTTCTTACCAGCAAGTTCCAAGCATCCACTGACTCTTCAACATTCATCCAGAGGTTTCCAAGCTTCATGATCTTTGCGATTGCTTGGTCACGATGCCGGAAACAGTTGAGAAGTTGTGTTTTAGCTTCCATGGAGATTAGTAGGACGCCACCTTTTGTTTGTTCTTGCTTGAGGAAGCGGTGAATGATGTCAGCATTGTCGTGAAGTTGTCCTTCAAAGTGAAGGATATAATACTGATGACTCCAGCCAGCAGCGGTTGCATAGCAGTTGAACGAGGTCAAAAAGATGTTTGGATCCTCGCTTGGCTTGCCATGGAGGGTCGGCAGTGTTTCTGCAGTAAGCAGACTCTGCATCAGCTGAACATTGCCCAAGCTGTCACCAGCATTGTGTTTGGTAGTACATTGTTGTAAGTCTTGATGGTGTGTTGTTAGATTGAGTATAGGTTTTCTCTTCTCCTTCTCCTTCTCCTCTTTCTCCTCCTCGTTAGACGACGAAGAGCTGGACCCAGAACTACAACTGTTGTCCTTTTATCTATTATCCGCAAGTTAGGCCTTTAGTAGATCTTGTAATTGAGAGATTGAGTCATTAAGGGCTGCAAGAGCTGCATCGTTCTTTTCCTATCTTCTTTGATGTCATTAGAGAGCAGGTCTGCAAAAGTTTCCCACTTCTGATCAAGATGGTTGATGTGGTTGGACAAAGAGGAAGCATCGCTAGCCTGCTTGACCAAGAGCTTATCATGGTCCGCTTGGCTCGCGTGAAGCTGAGAGAGGGCTTGCTCTAAGGCATCTAGCCTGTCCGTAGGAAGGGTTGTAGTGGTAGTAGAGGAGGGAGTGCAGGAAGCTTGAGCGATAGCACCACCACAAAGTGGACCGCTCTATGTATCAAAAGAAGGAGTTGTACTAGTCTGTGGCGAAGTTCCTGACATTATTCATCACCGAACACTGCTACGAAAGCGCTCCAAGTTTCCTCCAAAAACCCCGAGTATCCAAAAATAGGTAATTACCCAAAAAACCAAACTTACCAAAAAAAAAGTAAGCCAACGTCACCAAGTGTGATAAGGCCAGTTAGGGAACAACCCTACAGATACCAACTCATTGTGTACAGGGAAAAGACCTTTAATAGAATGAAAGAAAGAGATATATATACAAGGAGAGATAAGGATAGGTATTATGGGAAAGTGGTATAACAGTGTTATATCACTCTTCCATAATGTTGGGTTGTTCCCTCACCAGCTTTATCACAATTGGGATGGTCCATGATTTGATTTTATTAGAAAGACTTGCTTTGTGTGTCTAGTTTCTTTTTTTAATTCTGTTATTCTCTCCTTTTCTACATTTTCTTCACTTCTTGAGTAATACAATACTTAGAGATTCCATTGATTGGCTGCTAATATCATCCTATCAATCTGATGGAGATCTTGTTAAAAGGGATGAATAACTTGAATGCATAGGACCAAAATGTATTATTTAAAGAGGTAAACAAAGGAACAAAGGGTGTTAAAAGGGAAAAATGTAATTTGAATAAAACAAAACTGACTTTCTAAAAGAAAGAGAGTTGAGAGTCCCTTGTTTCCTCTTTGAATAATACATTTTAATCTCATCTGTTTGTGTTATTCACCCTTTCTAACAAGATAAAGGTGATGAAAGTCCAATGTAATGTAATGTATCAAAGAAAAAGAAGAATGTGTGTATTTGTGTCATTTGTGTGTAAAAGCTCAAATCTAAAAGAAAAAACAAATAACTTATTTTTAAAAAAGAAAACAAGAAAACACAAATAAAAAGAAGTAGAAAACAAATAAGATAGGGATAAGTATTATGGGAGAGTGGTATAATAATGTAAAATATTAATTAACAAACAAAAGAAAAAATAACAAGTTCTTAATAATAAAAAGGTAATAAACAAAGGAAAATACCAAAAAATGGAAAAGTAAATAAGGGAATAAGTGTTAGCAGAGTAGAGGTGTACAGAGGAAGGGAAACAATGTGTGAAAGAAAAGATGTGTATTATCTGTTTGTTCTCTTGCTCCTTTATTTTTCTTTTTCCTCATAATACATTCATAGCACACACTTTGGTTTACACTCCTTTTTTATGCAAATAAACCCAGAGTTGCTTATATGCTGTCCCTTTCTTGATCAACACAGTTTATTCAACAGAGTAAACATTGTTTTTATTGAGAATTATGATTTTAGTAACTCTTTTGCAAAACAATACTTTTTATACTCACTTTATGTATAAAGTAACTAATCATGATAAACATTTTGCTTAAATGTATAAATAAGCACTTCACTGCAGTGTATAACAGTAAAATAATATTGGAATAAATGCTAATCTTTGGTATCAACAAGATTAATCAAAGAAGTGATTGATATCAGCAATACTTTTTTTCCCACTTATTTTAGGTGAAAAAATACTGATAAACTCAGAAATTGAGAAAAATTTGATTGTGCATAATAGTTATCAAAAAAACCAAAAAGAAACAAAGAAAGAGATAAGATTTGAATGTATTCAATGAAAAGAGAGAAAAAACAAAGTGTGTTTCTGTATATTTATCTTATAAAAGATTAATGACAGTTGATATAAAACTGTTGATAGAAAAGAAGAAAGAAATGAAAAAAAATGAAAAAAAGTTAATAATGTTGGCAATTATCAATAAAAAAATATTTATTAATAACCAAAAGAACCAAAGAAGAAAAAACAATAACAAGTTCTCAATTAACAAAGGAGTGATAAACAAAGGAAGATATTCAAAAATGGAGAAGAAAAAAAGGGAGTACCAGTGTTGATAATAAAACGGCCAAGGGAATATATATGGCCCCTCAAGCATCAAAATTCACAAAAAAAAGAGAAAAAACAAATCGTAGAACAAAGGCTTAATCTCAGAAGATCGTGGAAACAAGTCCACTCTGCTCCTTACAATACCTCGTTCTTTATATAAGTCGTCTGCAAAGGATTTAGTCCTTTCCGATATTTGAAATTACTATTCGAGCGCTTGGGTCCGCCAGGGCGAGTCGCCTGGCGGAGCTCCGCAGCCCAATGGAATTGTATGGCACACGAACGGTCCCCGAGAGGACCGCTCTATCGTTGCTACGCCTAAACATGGAAAGGGCGTATGTCGTCCTCGCTAGCGGGGATTCTGGCTTAGAGGCGTTCAGCCATAATCCTGCAGATGGTAGCTTCTCGTCACTAGCTTTTCAACTAAACGAAAATACCAATTATCTGAATCGACTGTTCCTCTCGTACTGAGTCGAATTGCTGTGAGGACAACGGATCTGAAAGAATGCATCAGTAGGGTAAAACTAACCTGTCTCACGACGGTCTAAACCCAGCTCACGTTCCCTATTAGTGGGTGAACAATCCAACACTTGGTGAATTCTGG
>JAVKOQ010000721.1:0-16387 GCA_031835245.1 Balamuthia mandrillaris
TGTTCTCTTGGCGGAAGGACGTCCTACTCTTCACTTGCGCTGTCTCCTCCCAACCTGTTGTGCTTCATCCGCTGCAAGCCGCCAGCAGACAAACCATTGCTGTCGATGGTTAGTCCTTTTTCTCCCCTTTGTCTCTCCGCTCGAACCTTCTCGTTGCTCTCCTTTGCTTCTCTCCTCTCCCCTTCCTCATCTCATTCTGGCGCCGCCTTAGTGCAATACGAGAACACCTCAACGAAAGAGGTCTCAGACATACGCTGTTATCTTCTCACCTTGAAGAAAGGCAAACGACAAAGCAAGACCAAGTTGGAGGAGGACACACAGAGTGTTAGGATGGTGTTGCAAGGGCTGCTGGCTGCCTCCAAGCCAGGCCACAGCGCACCTCACTCAAGCAAAGAGGCAACCATGCACTTCTTGTTGCCTCACGCCACCCACTTCAAACCCAACCACAACGACAGCAGTGATTACAGCTACTCCCTATCGTTGGAGTGCGTGGTGGGCGGCCTACATCGCAACATAAAAGCCAAGCTTCCCATCTCTATTCTTGCTCTTCCAGGTTAGCTCCTTGCTCTCTTGCCCGTAGCCGTGGTGATTGTACAATAACAATAAAGAAAACGGACGAAGAAAGGAGAAGAGAGAGAGCGAGAGCGAGAGCGAGAGAGAGAGAAGAGGTAACCAAAACTGTTTATTTGCTTTCGAACCAGGTTTGTCCAACGTTACCATCCACACTAAGATCCACCAACAATGGCTCTGGGAATGGATGTGCCATTATTTGCTTCAGCCGTGCCAACGCCTTTTCTGCTGTTTCCTGTATTGCAAAGAATTAAAAAAACAAATGGGCAAAAGGTCTTTGTAGAAAAGAGGGAGAGAGAAGCATGGCGGTACCTTTGGGCCTTCCAAAATAAGTTCGTCGTGTACCTGCAGGATCATAGTCCAACCCATGTCGCGAAGCAGCTCGTCTTGATGAGTTAGTATCATGGCGGCAAGCACTATATCGGCAGCACCACCCTGAATTGGAGTATTGATGGCTGCTCTTTCGGAGTGTGCTCTCATTCTCACGTCTTGAGACCGTATTTCGGGAAGCGGCCGAAACCGCCCCATCAACGTCCGCGTAAAAGCTTACAAATGAAAAATAAATACTAAACGTTAAATAAAGAAAGCAAGCCTGGCTTATAACCAAGAAGAAGAACGAAGAAGAAAGAGCGAAAAAAAGAAGAAAAGAAAGAACGAAAGAAAGAAAGAAATAGATAGATAGAAAGAAAGAAAGAAAAAAAGAACAAGACAGGAAGGAGAAGGATTACCATATTTCTTGGCATTGGCAATGGTGTCTTCTTGCCACTTTTTGACTTCAGGTCGGTCGCTGTACCACCGCGCAAGCGTTTCTTTGGCTTCTTCAATAGATACGTTCCAATCCTTAGCTAGCCCATGAGCAGTTTTGCCATAGGCGATGGAAAAGTTTAGCACCTTGGCTCGCCGTCGTTCCATGGCGTATTTGTCCTTTAATAGAGGCACGGGTGGCTTCTTGCCATCGTTCTTTTTGTAGTCCCATTCTAACAACACATCACCTTTCTTGATAGCATCCTATTGTCGTTTAAATCATAAAGTCGTTAAACAACCCCCAACGCCAAAGAATGGTCGACGTCAAAGAGGAAAGAGTTGCTTACTTGAATGTAGGGATACATGCCCATGGCTGTGCGCGAGTGAAAATCGCCACCTTTTTGAAAAGCCTCTATCATGCTGCGACAGTTGGTCATATGAGCCAGAACACGCAGCTCCAACTGCCCATAATCGGCTACCACCAACGAGTTGCCAGGTCTGCACGTGAACGCTTTTCGTATTTTGTAGCTGCAAAGAATTAGGGCAATGTACTAGTTGCACCTAGCGCCCAAGAAACAAAAAAAATAAAAATACAAACCGATCTTTTTCCAACGCAGGCTGGTTTTGAAGGTTTGGTCGGCGACAACTGAGTCTGCCTGTTTCGGTATTGATGTTAAGAGAAGCGTGTATCCGTGATTGTTCATCAACCTGCGTTTGAAGTGGTACTATAAATGTGTTTAACAGAGTATTGATTTTGCTTGCCTGCCAATAAATACAGTAAGGATGCGTAAATACAGTAAGAATGAGTAAAGAAATTTGGGCAAAAAGAAATAAGGCAGAGAAATAACGAACCTCTACCAGCTGTGCGATGGCACGGCATGCCGCTTCACCTGCTTCTCCTCCTCCCATCTCGCTGTAGGCCGTGCCGTAGGAAGGAGGGTCAGCAAAAGGATTTCCAGCCATCTTTTCCAAAACTTCGCTGCCAACTGCAGGCCATCCCGATGCCGTATACGCCAATGGTTTCATTTCCAATCCTCTTATCTCGATGGTTATTTGCTTTTTGGGTTTTGTTTGTCCCGGTTCGATAAAGCCCTCCTTCATAGTTGGAAATCAGACAAGGAGGAGAGAGAGTGAGCGAGTAAGAAGAGCTACAGAATAAGCAAGAAGGCATACCTTATTTTCAATTTTAAACTCTCTTTGTAGAGGCAAGCATTCTTGTGGTCGCTTGCTATTCTGAGCACCAGCAAAAAAGAGTTGTTGTTTTTGTGCATCGCTGAGTGGATTCATATAAAAGCCATCAGGACCACACTGCTGCTCTGCCCAATGCCGGAAGGCTTCGATGGCCTTATCTGCATCCTGACGAGCAACAACTTCAATGTCTTTGAGGTGTTGTACATCAACTCTTATGCCCTCTCGCTCCATGTCCGTCAGGAGCTCCCCAAAGGGCAGCCAATACTGCAAATAATAGTCCCACATGGTGGGCTTTTGGGAGGGTGATAGTTTCTGTCCAACATACCGCCACTCCATTTTCTTGAGCTTCTTCTCCAACTCTTGCCGCAGCAACCAAGTGCCCTCTGTATCGTAGGTAGAGTATTCCACCCACTTACGAAGACTTTCTTCACCTTTTCGAACACAGAAGCAAATATAAGATAGTAATAAAGAAAGGAGACAAGAAAGAAGGAAAGCTTTACCGTCTTCTCCTCGCTGTATAACGTCAAGGGGAGGAACAATAATTTCTTTGCCGGGTGTCCCATCTTTTTTGGTCTTACTTCTCCCAAAGAGATCCTTAATTGTTCGTTTGTACATATCATCCGCTATTTTAATGAGAGAGAGAGAGAGAGAGAGAAAGAGAGAGAAGGAGGAATGTGTCAGACAAAGATGCATGTTAAAAAGATCAGTCCAAAAGGAAAGTACCATCTTCAGCAAGAACGTCCCGAGTCAGAGCTTCTAAGGAATAACCACCGCTGTTCGTCCGCGCAGAGTCCCATAAGCGAGCCCTAGGTTTCAGTTTGTGAGCAAATGCAGTTACAGTGGACGCAGTAAGACATACATGTGCATTGTATCACCTCCAAAGCCCTTTACGACGATCTTGTGATTAAACAGCATTGCTCTATCAAAGCTATAGTTATGCCACACCTATAGTTGCAAAGACGAAGCTGCTTAGTATAACAGGCTGACTACATGAGCAGAATTCGGTGGTTCTACAAACCTTCTTAATGCCTTCATCTTCAAAGTAGTCCTTAAAAGCGGTAATGACAGCGTCGCCATCAGGTCCTACGAGGTTGTCTATCCAGATGCGCGATCCATTACCAAAGTCCACGTCGGACCCACAATAAATAGAAGCACAAATGATGCGACCATGACCATAAGGACTTTCCTCCTTTGGATCTATGTCTACTGTTTCAGTGTCGCATGCATGATATCGTTCTCTGTTCGAATACAATTGAATTGGATGATTAAAAAATAAAATGTAAAATGTAAAATTTAAAAAGTAACGAAAGAAAACCTTATTCCTGGCGAACGTAGCTTTTCAACAACCTTTCTAGCATCAGCAATATTGTTTACAATAGTCACTTTGTCCACTTGCAAGTTTGATATATTTGTTGCACTCATGGGAGTTGGGGCATTCACTTCAGAGACTTGCATTGCTTCAGCCACTATGGCCCCCACAAAAAAAAAAAAAAATAAGTATTCAAGGTGAAACGAAAGAAAGAAACAAGAAGTCTACATTTAGGACGACCGCGAGTGCCCTTTGTTGCTATTGTTGTCATGGAGGCTACGGATGGAGGGATGCCGCATATCTTGTCCAGTTGGTTCATTATCGAACGAAAATTGTGCTCTATCAAAAATTTGCTTAGCTGTATGTGATGGTTAGAATCTTTGTATCAAAAGCGTTGTTTTTGATTACGTACTGGTTCGCGTTCTGCAGGTTTGTACTTGAAGGCCTCAAGAGAAAGCGGCACATCCACATCGTCTTTCAACCGAACAAGTTCCATAGATTGTTGCAGTTTTTGCAAGTTTTCTATTATCCTGAGACATCGTGTGTCAGTCAGTTTTGCCATTGACCAATGGGCTGCAACGAGGTTACTTTTTCCTCTTTGCCGCTTCTTTGATGATCTCAGGATTAGCAATAATGCTATCAAGATTTCCATAACTGTTGAGTAATGCTGCTGCAGTCTTTGGTCCGATGCCAGGTACACCAGGAACTGACGCAATATTCGACAAGAAACAGAAATTTATAACATCAGCAATTACGAAGACCAAGAAGGAAGAAGGCTTACTGTTATCGGATTTATCGCCAGTAAGAGCAAGCAAGTCCGCAATTCGAGAGGGTGGCACTCCAAATTTTGTTACAACAGCTTGCTCATCTACCGACAGAGAAAGCGTTACATTAAGAATCAAAAAACAACAAGCTAAAAGAATAATAAAGGAAAGAAGAATAATAACTACCCATATAAGTATTGGTGAACGGATCATAAACAGTTACGTTGTCACTCACAAGCTGCAACAAGTCTTTATCTTTACTGATAATGGTAACCTGCATTCCGTTAAGCAGTAGAAAAAAGATTTGGTAATAAATATTAGCTTCCTACCTTATGACCGTCTTTGGCTGCTTCTTTGGTATAAGTGGCTATCAAATCATCCGCTTCAATGCCTGCCATCTTCATTATACAGCAATGTAAGTAAAGGAGGGGACTTATTAACGAAGAAAGAATCTCACCCGTAGCGAAGAAACCGCAAAAGCTTTCATTGCATCGTCGATCAAAGGAAATTGTTGCACAAGTTCCTAAAAAATCAAGAGGAAACAATAGAGAGATGTGAGACGAGAACGATGAAGAGAACGATGAAGAATAGAGTAAACATTAAAAATGAGAGAGAAAAGAGAAGGTATGTATGCGAAAGAGAGAACAGAGGAAGTGCGTACAGGAGGTGTTTCAGCCCGATGAGCCTTGTACTCAGCGAATATCTGTTGGCGAAAGGAGGGTCCTTGATCTCCAAACACACCTGCACCAAATGTTGCTGTAAGAGGATAATAAAAGAAAGGAGAGAGTGAGAAAGAGGAAACACCAACCAAGGTAGTCGGCGTTGAGCTGACTCAACAGCTTGATCAGAGTGCGAGTAAAGACGAACAGTGCGTTGACGGGGACTCCGTTGGGATTGAGCAACGTAGTCTTGAAAGGAGAGTAGTGAGAGCGAAATATAAGGTAACTGCCATCAACGAGAACTGTGTGCGGCCGTTGTTTCTGTTGAACAGAGGCAGAGGAGGAGGAAGAAGCAGTAGCTGAAATCGAAGAAGAGGCGTTTTCTTTCTTGCGACCAGAAGGAGCCAAGGTTGGGGCAGAGGAAGAGAAAGAAGAGAGGCAACGAGAGTTAATCACGGCCGGGAAACGTCTGCTAGAGGGGAATCGTGATCCACTTCGGCTCAACCACAACGGTTGGCGCCAACAAAAAGGGGGACAGACCGTCTGCCGGATGTTATGGTACGGTATCGCCTTGCGAGCTAGCACTCCGGGGGCCTTGCTCCGCAGCAAAGACATGGCTTGCCTCTCGCTCGTTTGTCTGTTTTTTTTTTTTTTTTTGTTGGAGAAATACTCAGGACGTCGTGAAGAGGAACCGCCAAATATTTTCTTAGAAATTGATTTTTACCTATTCTTGGCTAACGAGCCAAAACGACGGCCTTCCTGTTCACCTTTACCAGTTCTCCTTTGGCCACCAAAAAACTATTAGTAATGAGAAGGAGAAAGAGTGGTGGCATGGAATATCAACGGCGAAACGAAGCTCTGCGGAAGGCAAGGTGGCGAGCAAATAAAAGAAAGGAACATGCAAAGTACATTATCAATTCGTCCGCTAGTGTACAACAAGAATAGCAAACCGCTCTTCGCCAGTTCCCTCTTCTTTTTTCCATCTTCCTTTCTTTGGCATTGTCGCTAACGTTGCTCTGCTGATTTTCGGCAGAGCAAAGCCAGCCACGAGAAAGGTGGACAGCGCTTGCATCATTAATATTAAAATAGTGGGCAAGCACTTCACCTCCTTGTAGAAGATGTGCCCTGTTGTGGTCTTGAAGAGCCGAACGTAGCCAGCGCTCTCAAACCAACCGCCTTCTGAACCGTGAACCGCTTTGAAGTAATTCGCCGAGCCCACGTTAAGTTCTGGTACATGAAGGCAAGTCCCAGAGGTGGCGTGTTGAAGAAACGCTTGCCTCCAGGAGTGCATGTGTCCGGAGATGACCGCTCGAGGGCGTATTCGCTGGATAACTTGCATCCACTCGTTATTTGGGAATAGTACTGAGATGTATAGCGGGTAGTGAGTAAGAAGAAGGTCAGTAGAAGGCAGCACCGTGCAGTTTGCGCACTGGTTATCCCCAAAGTAGTGCAGGAACAAGGTGAAGCCAGAGACGTTGACGGCCTGGTTGCTGGGTCCGAAGGCGGCTTGGTAGCGAGGTGTTGTGGTGGTAAGGGTGGTGTCGTGGTTTCCAGGAATATAGAAAGTAGGCAGCCGCTCCAACGCTGCCCGGCTGGAGTCCCTGTGCCTCCGAAGGAAGAGCTTGTATTCCATATCGGTGGATCTGTGAGACCTTCCTCTGTCGATCATATCCCCGAGGAAGACCACCGCCGACACGTCGCCAGCAAGCACTGCATGCTCCACAACGTATTGCGTGAAGAAGTCCAGGATGTAGAGGTATTTGTCTGTATGAGTGTCTGAGAGCACCGCTATCTCCACTGAACCTTCAAATGAGGGCAATGAGGAGGGTTTGTGGAAAACATAGCTTGCTTCGGTCGGCAAGGGAGAGTATAGAAGGAGAAAGTCGGAACTGATCATAAATGAGCATAAGGCAAAGCCTACTCCCACAAACACAACTGTAAGCAAAAGTACGAACTGAAAAAGCAGCACCACCCGCAACAGGTGTGACCTCATCTATTTGATCCGCAAGAGAGCAAAGCTTAGATAAGGGCGTATCAGAAAGCTGATGCCATAAGTAGGCCTGAGGAGAGCCTCCGAAAGGTAGCCAGACCACCTCCGGTAGTGACGAACGGTTTACCGTTCACGAACGAAAGTGATATGGTGTTGTTTTTCTTTTTCTTTTGTTCTTGTTGTTATAATTTTTGGTGCAAAAGGGAAGCGCAAGAACACCAAATCAAGCAAAAAGAAACTCTCCGCACCAATGCCCTTTGCAGTGGTGGGATTCCAAGAAGGGGAGGTTGCTGTTTCACCGGCAGGCATTTGCTTTCCTTTTTAAGAAGTCCAGGCCCCCCAAGCAAGCAAAGATGGCCGGAGCTCGGCTTTAGAGTGTGATGGGAAGAATGCAAGAGGAATGCCGCTGCGCTTCCAAAAGCAATAAACGGAGGTAAGTTGCCCCTAAGCTGAAATATTTGCGGTGTACCGTGATGGGAAAGTCCTCCATACCCGTCCGCCACAAGCCAAGCCGCAGTTGGTCGACTGTACTAGCTTTCTGTAGGTTGTAGGTGGAAGACAGCCACCCAACTTCTGTGATCTCATGGTTGAGCATCAGCTGTTCGCTGATGAGGTGTGCTCGTTCGTTGCTTTTGTAGCCCTCCACCCAGCGACGGAAAAGATGAGCAGCCACATTTGGATTTGGCCTCGTTACAAAGGCCCCTGCGTTGAAGCTCTTAAACTTGAGCTGGCGTAGTTGTTGATCGGGCACGAACCATTGCCAAAACCTCCACCATAGGTCTTTGCGGAACCGTAACAGCACGCGATCACTCAATAGCTCCCGTACAGCACAGAATGAAGCACCTGTCTGCACGCATGCATCAAACACGGAGTCAGGTGAGTGGAGGAAGATCATGTCTGCATCGTAGAGAGCCACCATCTCGTACTCCACCATCTGAGAGATGTGCAGAAGGATTAATCCCGCATATTATTAGAAAAAAGAAAAAAGAACAGAAAAAATGAAAAAGAAAAGGAATACTGTTAATGAGTCTCCTTACCTCCCAAACATGAAGCTTTATGTAGTTGTAGCGTACCGGATCAACCTTGCGAGGAAGCACTCGTACGATCTCCACACCTCTGCTCTCAAACCACGCCTTCTCAACTGAGCTGATGTTCGGATGTTGCCTATCTATCAAAGAGTTCCACAAGACCGATATGCCGTAGCGGGGACAAGTCATCTGCAATGTCATCACTGCAAGCTTGGTGGCCGTTATCCACTCGCGTTTGGAGAGATCAGACAACATGAAAAGGTACCGTCTTTGGTCGTTGAAGGTTGAAACGTCTCGCTGACAGTTACATGAAAAAGGATCCCAGCTCTCAACCAGTGCCTCTATGTCCACTGGAGAGTCATCCAGAGGTAAAGGCCTTTGTAAAGGTGGCAACACTATCAACGGGAAGAGGAGAGGCCTCTCTATGTACAATAGCCAAACACACAAGACAATACAGAAAGCAGTGGCAAGCCGCAAGGCATTGTGGCACCGCTCAATCTGTGGTCTCCTCATGTTGCTTTTTAAATGGCGATTTTTCCTTTCGCAAACAAAAGAACGGCAAACAACACACGCAAAGAACACGCTCCCCAAACAAAAAAAAAAAAAAAAACCAAGAGTAACATCAAACAGAAGAAGAAGAAGAAGAAGAAGAAGAAGAACAAGAAGAAGAAGAACAAGAAGAAAGGAACATCAAGTTAAATGAGAAGAGCAGCATTGTATTCCTAAATCTTAGAGTACGAGTTCGGAGTCGGCAACCATAAGAGAGGCGAAAAAGCAAACTCACCGTTAGACCAAACCGCGGAAGCTCAGGAAAAGAAGTCGATATTGTTCTTGGAATTAGCAGCGTATGTTTGGCTGACGTCCTTTGAGACCGAGTGCCATACCACTCGGCAAAAAAGGTCTGGTATGTGCACTTTTTGTTGGCGAAGTTTGATTATTCTGACTGTTGAGGCAACGGACGAAGAACAAAGCTTCTGTGCCTTGCCTCCTTCTACTGCTTGCTCCATACAGAGTTTCAACAGCGGGTAAGAAACTTGAGCCGAAAAGGAAAGAAAGGCGCTGCTTCGTCCTGTTCTTGCTTCATCTTCTTCCTGCATTTTGGATCCGCAAGTGAGCAACGAACTAATGAAAGAGCAGGAAAGAAGAGGTAATTCTTACGCTTTCAGGCTTTTTGAGATTGGCCCAGAGCGAGATGTAAGGAGGGGATGGTGTCTCACGACCCATGTGTTTTAATAGGAGACCTAACATCCATCCACCTACAACTACAACTTGGTTCCTTGCTGAGATTTCCGAGAGAGGCTATGGAAGGCGAGCAGGCGAAGAAGAGGTGAGAAAGAACAACCTAATTTTAGCAAGCAGCCAAGACTTTTGGAAGCGTACAATATGATAGGTAGTAGTTTCTTTGCTGCTAGTCAGGGCATGACCTGTAGCCCTAAAGCCTGCCATAACATCGCAATTCTGCTCTGCCTGGTTCCAGGTTGTGAGAATCTGAAAGAGCCCGCCTTCTATGAACTTGGTCTCTTCCAGCCAATAATAAGGAGAAAACACGCGCTGTTCATCTGTTACGAACGCCATCAGCTTAAGGAGCTCATGGTTGGTTGGTGTGTATTTGGGGTCTTGTCCTTCAGCTGGTCTTTTCAGTGCTGCGATCAAAGGCTCCATAGCGCCAAAGGGCAGTCCCAGCTCTTTGCAGATGTGCAGCAGCAGCGTTCTTGATATGTCAACCATGAGGGCATGATAGCGCTCCAAAAGCTTCTTTTCTCTAGGGGTGGCCCACGGCCACGGAAAGAAAGAGAGGTTGTTGTTATTATGCTCTAGACCAGGGCGACAGCATACTCCTTCCACACAACGCGACCGCATGAATCCCACCTGCTCACTGTGCGAGTAACGATGCTTCTGTTTTTTACTGTCATCCGTTTGCGCAAACATTGTATAGTACCTGATGAGAAGGAGGACAAAACAAAAATAGTGTGAAATATGTGTTAGTAATGCTTGTTTGATACGCAAGGAACAAGTTATAAGTTTGAAACCGTACAACGCTCGGACCTTCTCCACTAACTTGGTTTGTTTTTTGGAGAGAGAAAGAAAGCAGTATCTACCTTCCGAAAACATGGTGGCCACATCGTACGCTGAACATAAAGAACTCTTTAGAATATAGAGATGAAAAAAAAATAAATAATAAAGAAAATAAAGAAAAAGAGACAAAAAAAAGTACTGATAGAGCTGTCTGCTGTTTGTAACTTCCGCAGAGAAAGTCTACGAGTTATGAATTGGTACCGGCGAAACGGTTTGCTGGTTTTGAGCCAGATGGAGCGGGTGTAAGCCAACCGATGGAAGAGCTTGCAGGTGCACCCCAAGCGACATAGGCCAGCGCCGTCCAAAAAACTCATTAAATAGCATAATGTTTCTTCAGGGAGGTGGTATAAAGTTATCCCTTCGGTTTCTTCTGGTAGAGCCGCATCGCTGTTGTCTTGGGTCCTTGGCATCTGTCTGCGTTACGCGATGAAAAAAAAAAAAAACGTTTTATGCACAAACCAAACAAAAAGCGAAAAAGAAATAAAGTGAAAGAAGAAATGGTAATGGTGTTATAATGCCGCAAGTAGGCCAGGAAAGTACTTGCAGGAGATACAGAGCGAGGAAGTGCGTTTCCTTTTATTGTGCTGCAATTTCTTCTTCTGGTTGGTTGCAAGCAGGAGTCGGGGTTAAAGAGGCAACGCGATAGTTGAAGTACAGAGCGCGTATCTTCCAGCCAAGCGGTATCAAAGCGGTGGCCAAGACAACCTTGATAGCATCACCGGGTAAGAACTCGGCCAAACCGATCTTCCAGACAGACTTCCAGCCCACGAAGTTGGCCAACACTGGAACACCCAAGAGGTAGATGCAGATGTTTCCAATAAGCATTGCAAGGAATGCAGTTGGAAGCTTCCTATCCCAGCCTTTGTTAGAGAGATATCCCTACAGCGGACATGAGAGCGAGAACGTGAGAGAGAGAAAGAGGAGAATGAATGAAAACAAGCAAAAAAAAAAAAACAACAAAAACAATAGGAAAGCAGAAACAAACGGTGACTAAAGCAGCAGGAATGAAGCCCAACAAGTAACCACAGGTCGGGGCTGAGAAAAAGAAGCCGCTCTTTTGTGTAGCCCAAAACGGCAAACCAGCCCACCCTTCCGCCAAATACAAGATCACGGCGGCCGTTCCTTTCTTCCAACCACAAAACGAAGCCACCACCACTGCAAACGTTTGGAAAGTGACGGGAACGGCTTTGTTGCCAGGAAGATAAAAAGATATTTGAGCACAGGCTGCAATGAAGAGGGAAGCCGCTATCACTGCCACAAGTTTTATCAAGAAGGAAGTGACACGGATGGCTTTAGGAAGGTGGCTGGTGCGATGGGAGTAAGCGCGATATAGTGGCGAGCCCTCCGCTGTAGTTCCTGTCCACATGTCGTTTTTGCAGAAGACGTTGTGAGAGAGGAGCAGTGCAAAAATAGTCGCCAAGTAGTCCAAAAAGGAGGGGTATGAGTGAAGACGAAGATGGATGATATCAGAGGAAGTAGCGACGGAGGTTAGCTCGTGACCTTTGTCATCCAGCAGGCGTTGAAGTGAAGGATCGGCATCAAATTCCTCATCATACAGCGGCAAAGAGTGAAGCTCCTCTTTGAGCTGCTGCACGGACACTGTCGAAGGTTCAGAAGAAGAAGCCGAAGAGTTTCCGTTTTCAACTTGGTCATCATAATGAGTGGTGGGAGTGGTGGCTGCGCTGACGCGATGACGAAGGCTAGAGCGATCAACTGGAAGCCTCTTTCCGGATAGTGTCTCAATAAAGAGAAGACCAGAGGGATTGGAGTTAAGGGAAGAAATAGGAGAACCAAACATGGTTTCTTTATCCAAACAAAAAAGATAAGAGATAAAGCGAGAGAGAATTTTTCTCACTTTTTTCCCCAGTGCTGTGCTGCACCAAAGAACCATAATAGTGTTCAAATTATTTATTTTCCACTGCGAATGTTTTCTTCGAATTCTGAGAAGGGAGATAATGCCACATCCGTGGGTTATCTGGCGGTTTTAGGAATTGTTTGGTTCGTTTGCCACGAAAAAAAAGGGAAAAAAAAGGGGGTAAAGAAAAAAATGATAAAGAGAGAGGACGTTTGTTGCTCTGTGCGGGAAGTTGATTTTTTTGTTGCCAATCTTTGTGTCAACAACTTCCGACGCAGTGCTTCTTGTTGCTTTTCTTCTCTTGCTTCTTCCAATTTTTGTTGTAGCTCTTTTGCTTTTCTGTCCTTTTCTTGTTTTGCAACAAGGTAGATGCAGTGACCACAGCTATCAGGTGAGCAGTAACCATGCTTTAACTTCTCATGTTGTGCTCTTCCCCTCTTTGTTGGATAGCAGCGTCCACAGTCTTCATGTCTGCACCTGAATGGACGACTTTCCACCTCACTTGGATGACCTTGCCTCTCCGCCGCCTCGAATGTGACGCCTTGCCTCTCCACCGCCTCGTCAAATGTGACGTCTTGCCTCTCCGCTGCCTTGAATATGACGCCTTGCCTCTCCGTCGCCTCGTCAAATGTGACGCCTTGCCTCTCCGCCGCCTCGAATGTGACGCCTTGCCTCTCCGCCGCCTCCTTGAATGTGACGCCTTGTCTCTCCACCGGCTCGATGTGATGCCTTGCCCTCTCCACCGGCTGGATGTGATGCCTTGCCTCTCCACCGGCTCGGATGTGATGCCTTGCCTCTCCACCGGCTCGGATGTGATGCCTTGCCTCTCCACCGGCTCGGATGTGACGCCTTGCCTCTCCACCGGCTCGGATGTGATGCCTTGCCTCTCCGCCACCTCTAATGTGACTACAGGACGTTGCCTTTCTGTAACATCATTTGGTTGGTTGTTTCTTGCTTCTTTTGTTGCCCTGCCTCGCTTTCTCACTGGAACATGTTTACAAGTTTCACAGGACTGGCCTAACTGACAAGGGTGCATTTTACTACCACTTGCCTCATGTTGGTTCAACAGCCAACTATCCTTGGCTACATAAGGTTTGGGACCTTGTAAAGGTGCACATACCTCATGTGTGCAGATGAAAGGAGGAGAACGTGAAATCTTTTTGCTCCTACATTTCATTTTGTGGTGGCTTTGTTCTTGTTTTTTCTTTTGTGGTAAAGAACGTATTTGTGGGAAGAAAAGTGAGCTAGTTTTATTTTCTTGGAAAAAATTCAAGGATAATCGCCATACACGTCTTTGAGGAAAAATCTCATTTCTTCGAAATTTCCATCTATTCCACTATCAAAACAAGAGTATGTGTTGACAATGTCGACACATACTTAAGGTACGGTTGGGAGACTACGGCAGTGCGTGAAAGGAACTATCCACATCCTCTGCTGTTGTTTTTCCTGTTCTCGTTCTCAGTCTCGTCCAGTCTCTGCGTTCTCGTTCTCAGTCTCGTCCAGTCTCTGCGTTCTCGTTCTCGTTCTCGTTCTCGTTCTCGTTCTCATTCTCATTCTCGTTCTCGTTCTCTCCCTCGTTCCCTTATTCTCGTCCTCTCGCCTCTCACCACTCTCCTCTCTCCGCTCTGCTCTCTGCTCTCTGCTTTCTCTTCTCTCCTCTCTCCTCTCTCGCCTCTCTCCTCTATTCTTGTAGCTTGTTGCTCACCTCTTGTCTCTTGTCTTGTTTCTCACCAGGAAGTTACTGCAATACTTGCGTTAGGAAATCACAGAGAGCTGCGTATTTGTTCTGTCAGCCCATCCAAATTGAAGCCTGGCTCTCTTCAAGGGTATGATGTGAAACACCTTTTAGTGCTGGAACTTGGTGGCGGGGCTGGCTGTGCTGGAGCTAGTGGGTGTAACGCTGTGGTGGGGGGTTTCACGTCCTCACAGTCACTTAACAGGCCGCCGTCGAAGAGGGGATCGTACTCGGACTCCAGGGGGGGGGGAGGAGGGCGCAGGGGTAACGTGGTGTACACGGTTGACGTAGTGGATAAAGGAGGGGAACTGTGTGGCTGTACTGAGGGGGTCAACAAGCTTGTGCACATGGAGGGCGAAGGGCCACTTGACACTAAAGGTATTGAACCACTCTGGCTCGCCTTCTTCGCTTGGCTTAAAGAACCCAGAGAGGAGTTGCTGGTACACGTATTCATAGGCTAGGGTGAAGTCGGGCTGGCTGGGGGGCGTGGCTTTGCCGGGGACCTTTTTACCGTAGGTTAGGGTTAGGGTTAGGGTTAGGGTTAGGGTTAGGGTTAGGGTTAGGGTTAGGTTAGGGTTAGGGTTAGGGTTAGGTTTAGGAGGTTAGGGTTAGGAGTTAAGGAGTTAGGAGTTAGGGTTAGGGTAATTAGAGGTTAGGAGTTAGGGTTAGAGGTAGGGTTAGGGTTAGGGTTAGGGTTAAAGGGTTAGGGTTATAGGGTTAGGGTTAGGGTTAGGGTTAGGGTTAGGGTTAGGGTTAGGGTTAGGGTTAGGGTTTTTTCATTTGCAAGGGTTGGATTTTATGGCGCATAATCACATGGTAGCTGATGTTGTGACAATTATAGGTACTCAGGATATTGTTTTTGGTGAAGTCGATCGTTAAATTTGTGAATAATCCCTTAGAACAGTTTCAGATAAATGTTATATTTAAGTGTTGTTGTGATAGTATTTTCAGTATTTTTGTAACAAATTTAACAGTTTTTTTGGTTTGTTATGGTTTCTATTTTTTTCTTTTTTTTTCTTCCCGTTGTTGTTTTCGACGCGAGTCTCCAATTTTTACAATTTTCTTTATATTTTTTATTTTTTCGTATTGAATTTGTTTAATAATCAACTAAATAATTTACGAGCAAAAAAATTTTTTTTCTATTTCTTTATTTGTTTTATTTTTGTTCTTTTTTCTAACTTTTTGGGTATTTTTCCTTATAGTTTTACTATTACGAGCCATTTTATACAGACTTTTGGGGTTAGTTTTTCAACCTTTTTGGGTATCTTTTTATTGGGATTTGTTAATTTTGAGTTAAAATTTTTGCAATTGTTCGTTCCTCAAAATGTTCCTAAGGCCCTTGTTCCTTTTCTTGTTGTTTTAGAAATTATTTCGTACTTAATTAGGCCGTTTAGTTTATCTCTTCGGCTTTTTGCTAATATGATGGCAGGACATATTTCAATGCATATTTTACTCTCTTTTAATTTTTTTATGTTTAAAAATAAGTTTTTTTTTTTATTTTTGGTTTCGTTTACGATTCTATTTTTAATTTTTGTTCTAGAATTTAGCATAGTCTTCATCCAAGCATACGTCTTTTTGACTTTGTTGTTAATTTATTTGAACGATTCCTTTAACCTGCACTAAGTGCGGTTCCTCCTCAATAATTCCCTGTTGCTTTTTGTTTATAACACATTGTTACTTTATCCGGTTTATTTGAACATTAGTTATTGGTGGAATTATGGAGTTTTGGCGGGACTGTGCTTGGTTATCCAGATCGTGACCGGCATTTTTTTAGCTATGTATTATGTTCCTTTTTCTGATAACGCATTCTACAGTGTTGAGCATATTATGCGTGATATTAATTGGGGATGGCTATTACGTTATTGTCATGCAAATGGTGCCTCGTTTTTTTTTTTAGTTGTTTATATTCATATTTTTAGAAATATCTATTATCAGTCGTATTTAAAACCACGTGAATTACTTTGGTTATTAGGTGTTATTATTTTATTGTTAATGATTATTACTGCGTTTGTAGGGTATGTTCTTCCGTGAGGTCAAATGAGTTTTCGAGCGGCAACTGTTATTACAAGTTTGTTTTCTGCTATTCCCGTTATAGGGAATGATATATTAATTCTTTTGTGGGGCGCTTATTCGGTGAGTTATGTGATGCTTAATCGTTTTTTTAGTTTTCATTATTTGTTGCCGTTTATAATTTTATTATTCGTGGTGTTGCACGTTGTTGTTTTACATGATCGTGGCTCTTCCAACCCTGTCGGTTTGTATTTATCGAAGGACAAAATTCCTTTTAGTCCGTATTTTATTGTTAAAGATTTTTTTGGTTTTTATGTATTTTTAATTATTTTTTTTATTTTTGTTTTTTTCTATCCAAATTATCTGGGTCATCCGGATAATTATATTTTAGCTAATCCTTTGGTAACGCCGTCGCATATCGTTCCTGAATGGTATTTTTTATTTTTTTATGCTATA